>BLKM01001046.1:622831-639145 GCA_013340265.1 Coptotermes formosanus
ATGTGTGTGTGTATGTGTGTGTATATGTATGTATGTATGTATGTGTGTATGTGTATTATGTGTGTATGTGTGTATGTATGTATGTGTATGTATGTGTGTATGTGTATGTATGTGTGTATGTGTATGTGTGTATATGTGTGTGTGTGTGTGTGTGTGTGTGTGTGTGTGTGTGTGTGTGTGTGTGTGTGTGTGTGTGTGTGTGTGTGTGAAGCTGAGAACCCCCGCACCAGAAAACTTGTGGGCGCTAAGAGTAAACAAGTGCAGTTCGTGACTTTCTGAAGGTGCGGTGACTTGGGTCCGCCTAGCATACGCATTACAAAATCTTCCCCCCAGCTTTAGTCCAGCCGCTCGGCACAAAATGAAAGAATTCGATCCCTAAGACGCTGTCCATAACCGCTTCCTTCCTGTCAAAAATATTTATTACAGTGAGCGATAAGAAATCCCTCTACCTTACGTCTGGGGACGCCAGTCCTTGGATTCGAACTCACGCTTCCCTGCGACAATAAATATGGGACAGCACTGGCCAGCAGCTGATCCTTTTACATAAATATGGCGTCTAATAAACACGCAAACCTGATTTTTAAAATAGAGTAAATAACAAGACGCACAATATTGCCGTATGTAATTTTACAATTAAAACACTAAAACTCCAGCATGTTTCGATACCTTCTGAATCATCTTCAGGGAGAAAACATCAATCATATATAAGCATTAATTAAATTAAAATAATTATGTACAATGCATGTGGATGTCCTGAAGCCCTCGGTAGGAGCAGAAATGTGAAGAAATATTCCACATAAAGAGAATATAATAAAGGCTGGTGTTGGATTATACTTGTTTTTGATCTTAGAAACAACGTGTCGATGGGACAAGAGTACGCACGGTAGTAGCACAGTACCGTGCTACTACCGTGCCTACAGTACCGTGCTCCTACCGTGCTTACCGTCATACAAGACTTAACACAGTTTTTGGATCACGTAAGTCCGAAGCTCCTGTCACAGTTATGCAGTCCTGAATTACATAAGTATAAATTTTCAGCTCTGTACATTAAAACTGTTTTGCAGAAAATTTATACAATGAACAAATCGGCATAAAAGCATAGTCTAAAGGCCAGAAAGTTCCACCTTCATCTTCAAACCTTGACAAAATATGGATACCTTGTTTGACTTTAAAGTTCTTTCTAAGCATATTAACCCTTTAAAGACGAAGCGTATCTGTTTTATATAAGGACTCAGTGCGTACCGCTCTGTAAACACTCTCCACTTCGGTTATAAAAACCAGTCTCTTAATGTTTTATAAGGCAAAAGTTGCTGTTTGTTCTGAGATCCGTACAAAACACATAAATGCAATGTGGGCACCACGTAGAATTTTTTAATGTTAAACCCGGTCGTATGTAAAGTTACCGCTAGGCTTTAAAAGGTTAAATAGGGAACAACTTTCGAAATTATTCTGGATCTAATTTATATCCGCCTTTTTACGCACTATGCAGAGAAGGAAGAGTAGAAACATTTGCGTTGTGTTTCGCAGTTTCGAACGATAATAAAGAGTATGATGGGGGTTTTCCTTAGGCAAAGCAGAATAAAATTATTTTAACTACAATAACTCGTAATAAAAATATTAATGCGAACATAAGCAAGAATTCTGAGAAATTCTGATGCCGTTTTCCCCCTTCGTGTGTTTCTTTATACAGGGTGATTTATAAGATGTCTGCTGGAATTCTTGTGTACATCACTCATGTCAAAGGAATTCTATTAACATGAATTCAATTCGGGAATTTTAAGGAGCCTTTTCAGCAGAAAGTAAGATCAATTCATACAAGGAAAAAACGCGTTTCAAGGAAAGCATTCACATTAAATTTAACCTACCGATTCAGCAAAATTATTTGCTGTTTCTAGGCTGTGGTTTCATGTAGTCTTGTAAAGAGTGACCAGTTTCTCTTCCGATCCCATTGCTTCCGTCCTAAGTGCGTGGCAGTAGACTTCTGAGCAACGTTGGTAACACTGCAAGAACACACGGCATCACATCCCAGATGACACTGATCATCATAATCATCTGACATCTAGCCTAAAGTGATTGTTATTTATAATGAAATATTAGACAGTTTTGGACTCGAAACCGTTTGAGGGCAAGGTTTTGCGCCCCCTGTCGGACCGGCCCTGCGTGGTAAAAGCCTTAAAAACATGGCGTCGACAACCGATCGTTATTTAGTGCTGAGATTAAACGTATGTAGATTTTTACTTGTTCTCCCCTCGTCTGTGCCTCCAATAAAACTTTACGGAGTGATATTTATCTTTACCTTTACCTTAAGAGGAAATATAGTTGTACTTAAGGAACTCTTCAAAGCGTCCGTCCACCCTCTGAATGCATATTTAAAAGCAGCGTTGCCAATAAATGCAATAATAAGCCCCATATTTAAATCGGACATGGGCGCTTCAAAGGCCCTTTGCAATGTGTTTCATTATCTCGCAGAAAATATTTCAGCTGTAAATTAAAATGTAAAGTTTTTCATTAGAACCCCTTATTTCTGATTATTCTTTATCTAGCTTTCAAGCTGACACAACGCAAAATTTCCAAATTGGGCTCACGTTAATAGGACAAAACTTACCCAAAATTACTTGGCATATGTTCCAAAATCACTTAATTTGAATGTTACAAATCTTTGCAGATTCGTCACGAATTACGCAGAAATTATATATGAATATAAACTATTAAACATACAGATTGATATACACGAAATAATAACACCAACTAATGCACCAAAAATATATATAATTTTATTCTTAAAAGTCTCCTACATGTTTCGACCATGCTGGGCCATCTTCAGGGAGAATAATATTGATACACTATGGTTGCGTTTATATAGTTAAATGCGGATATGCCCTGGGCTTCATCCTCCGTTTAAGATGTGCCCAGGGCACATTGGCGTTTAACTACATAAAGGCAGCCATAGTGTAATAATATTATTCTCCCTGAAGAGGGCCCAGCAGGGCCGAAACATGTATGAGACTTTTAAGAATAAAATTACATATACTTTTGGTGTATTAGTTGGTGTTATTATTTCGTATAATACAGTGCATGGACATGGTACATATTAGCCCTTTAAAGACGGAACGTATCTGTTTTATATAAGGACTCAGTGCGTACCGCTCTGTAAACACTCTCCACTTCGGTTATAAAAACCAGTCTCTTAATGTTTTATAAGGCAAAAGTTGCTGTTTGTTCTGAGATCCGTACAAAACACATAAACGCAATGTGGGCACCACGTAGAATTTTTTAATATTAAACCTGGTGGTAACTAAAGTTACCGCTAGGCTTTAAAAGGTTAAATACACAGAAATTATAAACAAGTATAAACTATTAGACCTACAAACTGATGTACAATTTGTGCGCACAATTTCTACGTTATAAGTCCACGTGCATTAAATCTCCAAGATAAAAACACAAGAAAATAAAGCCCTTTCATTTTTGGGTTTATTTTTAAACAGAAGTCACGTTTCGTATAATCTATGTAGGAGCTGCTCATGTTTGATGTACAAACAAAACTCCATACGCCAAACTCCAATTTTCCGTTAGCTGTAGAACAGAAAGCAAAATATTATTTCATTCCGTCGTCGTAATTTTTCACATTCTAAGAAACATATCTTCACTGACACTAGCATAACGTAACGCAGGAGAATTTCCAACAACTCAGTAGTTTGCACTACCGCCGTATTAGTGTTATATTTGTGATTTCTTTTGCGATATTTTCAATATTTGTTCTTTATAGTAAAATAATTCTTGAACGGAAAATAAAATAAATGGGTAGGAAAATGAAACTGCTCCAATCAACACATTATTTTGGGACTTACCATGTTACTTCGAATTTAACAGGTAGCTTTTCTCACATTTTTTTTTTCGAAATGAAAATTAGGGTATGCCTTAAATTCGAGGTATTATTTTTCACTCTTCAAAAGTGTAGAAAACATCATTTTCCTCGAAGAAAAAGCGGCCACCCTAAAGGCGCAGAGAAACGGACAGACAAATGCATTTGCTTGCAAGATTTTCCCCTGAAAATGCCTTTTTAAAATTGGGGTGTGTCTTAAATTACAGGGTGTCTTAAATTCGAAGTAATAAGGTACTTGTGAAATCTGGAAAAAAAACGAGAGATAGGTAAGACACAATAGCCAATGTGCCAGCCGGGAGTCAAACAGCGCACATCCTGGATATGAATCTGTAGCTTAAACACTAAATCCGACTCCTGTTGGGTTTATTGGCAGCAGAAGTTTAACGGAAACATGAATGCAGCCTTCTAGCGCCTCTTTCATACCACATTATTGCAAGTCTGTTTATTCAACATAGATAATCTTCAAGAACACATGAGTGTATGTACAGGATGAAATCACAAGCTATGTACCATTATGAAATAGGGGATCTAACGCGGGGGGATTTAAAAGCGAAATTTCAGGAGTCGCAAAATTTGTTTCGCCAATTTTATACTTACATTCCAGGAAATAATCACGTCATTTGAATATGTTAATTCATCACACACCTCTGATACAACAGCTGATAGAAACGTACAGTGTTGTAAAAAATTTCTACCAACTTTTGAAAAATAAAAACATTGGTCTCAAATTGAAGTCATCACAGGTATTCACCATCTCAATAGAGCGAATTTTAGGACACGCTGTACACGTAAACGGAGTAAACATACGTTCCTGGAACGTAATTAGGATTGTTAATTCTGATATGTACTTTAGCGTGTTTCAAACTAAGGCCACAGAAGAAATATCCTCAATTTATTTTGTAAAGATTTCTGTCTTTAGATTCAAAGTCGTATGTTTCATGACGCTGCCAGCGTCTCAGGCTGTACTCTTATGGCGTTAAATACGTGGATGAAGAAAACTGCAAAGATGTGTAAGAGAATGGATTCTCCAAACATCTCTGGGAATAAATAAGGAAACACACGAGAACCTAAATCAAGGTAGCCATTGTCGTAGCCCATTTTCAAAATGATCAGTTCCCTAAAAGACAGAATTTCTATCTCTGGGGCAAATTTTGTTGGCCAAGACTTGTAAACCTCTTATACAGATGTCACCAAGGTCAAGAATTGGGTGGTTTTCACATAAAGGCCAAAAAATAATATATATTTTTTTAAACTTCATGTTTGTCATCCAAGTTGGCGTGTTTATACAGGATATTTTCTTTATTGTTACCTTAAAACCAACTACAAACATTTTCCTGTGACGTTACCCTGAGACCAAAAATAATTTTCATGAATTATTTTCGTGAAAATCAATAAGATATATGGATAACTAATTTTTCCAGTGTTAAATTTTTTTAATCATCTTGTGGTCTGTGTGGAACTCCTGCGTGTTGTGGGAGAACTGTACACATACACTCCGAACGGCAGATGATCATGTAGCTTTAGTGGACTGACAATTGACAGGGGTAAACCAAACCGCAGATAGCATATTGAATAGGCTTCAAGTGAACCCGGGCGTAGGCAGTGACTAACCGCTTGAACCACTGCACCTAATTTTGCAGAATTGGTGACCCTAAGTCCTGCGATGGTAGACATACAAGCATATTCATGCACAACCTATCCCTTCCCAGAGTCATAAATTTTTCTTATATTTCATTACATTTCATTTCATTTGGCGCGGAGACCGGAGGTAAAAATACCACTTGGAAGACCTAGACGAAGAAAGCAGAATAATATTAAGCCAGATCTTCAAGAAGTGAGATGAGAAGTCATGCACTGGAATGAGCTGGCTCAGGATAGGGATAGGTGGCGGGCTGTTTGAATGCTTTAATGAACCTTCGGGTTCCATAAAATGCGTGGAATTTCTTGACTAGCTGAGGACCTGTTAGCTTCTCAGGAAGGACTCTGCTCCATGGAATTAGTTCATTACACCTTCTCAACATTTAATATGTATTCAAATGAGTAATGAGGACTATTTCTTTGCTAATAATACGGCCGAAGCGTAAAAGTGATCTCTCGTATCCATTTAATTCGTAGTCCTTACCTCTCCTACCTACTTGTTCACAGCAGGTGTCCAGGTTGTTTATTTTCACTTGATCACACTCAGACACACACCACAGTCGGTAGACTCCTCTGGACGAGGGATCGGCCCGTCGCAGAGACCTCTACCTGACAACAAAAAACACTGTACAAGAGACAAACATCCATGCCCCCGGTGGGATTCGAACCCACGATCCCAGCAAGCGTTCGGCCGCAGATCTACGCCTTAGACCGCGCGGCCACTGATCCATTTAATACACCAACTAATTGTGGCGTCTATGCCTCTACTCTCTCATAGTCTTTCACGCCATCGTGCTTAATTAATTAATTATTTTATGAATTAATTAAATCCACGGAAAGATTACCTGTGCATATATAAAATCTGTAGTTCTTAGTAAATATTTTGCCTGCTTTTCTGGATTTAAAGCGCTTCCGAAGCTTTATTTAAGCGTTTTAAATTAGGCATCATATCGGAGTGATGAGGGCCAATATTAAATCCATGAAATATTTACTATAAACAAAACGGAAATTTAATAGAAATCAGCTGAGTACCTTCGGAAAAACCATATGGACCAACACTACTACTAATTATTCGTTTGTTTTATAGACAAATTTTATAGAGAAAGCATAAATTTCTTAGTTAACCACAGACAAATATACGGCAATAGCTTTCTCGTGTGTCTGTCTTGCAGTGCACTCATTGTTCCTCATTTGACAGAAAGAAATATTACGTAGCGAGTGACTTCATGCTGTACGCCAAGCGACAAATCAAGGAGGGTGACAGGGGCAGGGCATGTAGCAAGATTATAGAAATGTGAAATTCATGTAAAATTTATTCGGTAAGCCTGAAGAGAATAGGATTTTTGGTAGACGTAGAAATAGACGCAATGATCATATTCAAAGGGACAACGAAGAAATAAGGTGAGAGAATATGGGCAATATTACTCTGGATCACGGCAGGAACCAGTGACAGGGTCATGTATATGTGACATTGAAACTTCCCTTTTTTGTAAAATGCAGGGGTTTATTTATTACGCCAAACAGTACTGGTTTCTGAAAAGGGCCAGGGGAAAATTTCAGAAGGATGAGACTTTAAATTTGGCTCTGAAATCATTCTTCCTTGCACTTTCCAATTCACTATACAGTACCAATCACAGGTCAAATATTTAAAATAAAGATATTAAAAGAAAATAAACAAGCCAAAGCAATTCCAAAGGCTTATAAAAAGGTGTACACAGATACAACACAAGAAAGAGATTTTGTAGAAGTTAAAAACGTGAAGTAATTAATGTAAAATTTGTAAAAAATATAATATTAAAATAAAAATGTTACAGGAACAAATAGATAAATCCACTTAGTTTGTGCTATTAACCGTTTAAAGCCTAGCGGTAACTTTACATACGATCAGTTTTAACATTAAAAAATTCTACGTGGTGCCCACATTGCGTTTATGTGTTTTGTACGGATCTCAGAACAAACAGCAACTTTTGCCTTATAAAACATTAAGAGATTGGCTTTATAACCGAAGTGGAGAGTGTTTACAGCGCGGTACGCACTGAGCCCTTATATAAAACAGATACGTTTCGTCTTTAAAGGGTTCATATCAGCCTATAACGAAATCAGAAGACCATATTCGGTATTGTTTACATTTACTTCTTCGCTTTCTGCTGACTCTCGCCTATGTTTAATACCATTACCAGAAGCATTTTAATTAATTAACGCTACAGTGTAATTTCCGTCCTTCAGTCTCCATAATTACATCCTGCCGTCTGCACCAACCATTTGGACAGCCGAATAATATCACATCCATTTCTGCAGCCAGTTTTACCAAAAAACACTTGACTATAATCTACTGTAAATCCATCATAATTATCATGTTCAAGAGCAATTAATTACGGTAGATAATTATAAGTCGACGTATTTCTACAAGACAGATTTGCTGCCAGCCTTCTTTCCTTTTATTTATGTTTCAAGAAATACAACCTAAAATCAAATAAAGCCGGAAAGGAGAATAAATTAACCCTTTAAAGACGAAGCGTATCTGTTTTATATAAGGACTCAGTGCGTACCGCGCTGTAAACACTCTCCACTTCGGTTATAAAAACCAGTCTCTTAATGTTTTATAAGGCAAAAGTTGCTGTTTGTTCTGAGATCCGTACAAAACACATAAACGCAATGTGGGCACCACGTAGAATTTTTTAATGTTAAACCTGGTCTTATGTAAAGTTACCGCTGGGCTTTAAAATGTTAAAAATGACTCCACTCGACGTTACCCTTTTAAACGGTATTGCTACCAGTAGAGGAAGGAAAACGCATGAGTTAGAGCAGTTTGTTTCAAATACTATCCCGCTGAGCCATGGGTTTTGGCGAAGGGAAAATAAAGACCCCGCAAGAAGGATTTTGTACAATATAAAGTAAGGCTAATTTAAATATCCTTATAAATATCACTTTTTAAGGGCTTCAGTTTCATTTAACAGTCCTTCGTTCTTTTAAATATTTCCAAACTTCGGTAATAATAAGACTAAAATATATAACAATACGTTCAGAATAATTTTTTATGAAATATTTTGTCAAGTTTCATTTGTTACATAAGATATAATTTTTATTTGCAAATGTGCACGAACACATCACATGTTGATCTTATATCCACGTTTGAACATTTTTTCTTATTATCCTTACGCATGCTTCCTCTAGACTTCCGGGTCCAAAAGAATTTTTCTAAGAATTTCTCAAATATTTTTCGAAGGGAAAAGGGTTCCATGTGTCCAGTATATGGGGAAAGACTGATTTAGAGCCCTTCTTTTCCTTCCACACGTTCCTTATCCGACAGAACTCGAAAAAACTGTTCTTTGTTACATCGATTTATGTGGACCCACAGGTGTTAAAGAGTTTGTTATTGCCAGTCAAGTACAAACACGTTTGTACATTTAAACATAACCAAAATTACAAGGCGTCTTCTCAAGATAGTTCCCCGAAATACCAATATATACATAACACCTCATCATGGTTTAACCCTTTAAAGACGAAGCATATCTGTTTTATATAAGGACTCAGTGCTTCCCGCGCTGTAAACACTCTCCACTTCGGTTATAAAAACTAATTTCTTAATGTTTTATAAGGCAAAAGTGGCTGTTTGTTCTGAGATCCGTACAAAACACATAAACGCAATGTGGGCACCAAGTAGAATTTTTTAATGTTAAACCTGTTCGTATGTAAAGTTACCGCTAGGCTTTAAAAGGTTAATGTTTCCATGTCCGTGTACTGTATCATATGAAATAATAAACACCAACTAATGCACCAAAAATGTATATAATCTTTATTCGTAAAAGTCTCCTACATGTTTCGACCCTGCTGGGCCATCTTCAGGGAGAATATTTTCGATACACTGTGGTGTGGATATGCCCGCCCAAGGGAAGAATCACACCACAGTGTATTAAGATTATATACATTTTTGGTGCATTATTTGGTGTTTATTACATCGTACCACATCATGGTATATAACATGCATTCGAAACATTTTTATATGTGACATACATTACGCAGTACATGGGAACACAGGCTCTCAAATTTGTGTGCCGTTAATATCACCGTAGTAATAAGACCCGTCTGCAAGCAAAGGAAACCTGATACTGCTATTAATTCGAGTTTCCTTCTGCTTTTGAAGTATCTATAGTCACAACACACAGACGTAAAGTTACGAAAAGGAAGGAAATGGCAACCACTTGAACGTGAAGACTTAATTAACATTAATATTAAAATTTCCGTTTGATAGGAGTTGGGAAAGACGAAGTAACACACAGGTCTCTGGATGTTCATGTATGATGTCTCCTTTCCTGTGGGAATCCAAATTACAGTAATCTGGAATTTGCATACTGTGTAGCGCAGTATGCAAATACTACGTACGATTAACAAAATACACGGCGTCATATCCAACCTTTATAATCAGCGGTCAGAAACACGTCACAATAAAAACAATAAGCATCAACAACAGCAACAGCACCAAGAACAGCAGCAGCAACAATAGCAACAACAGCGACGGCATCATCAACAAAAACAAGAGCAAAACCAGTGGCGGCAGCGGCAGCAGCAGCAACAACAACAGTAGCAACAACAGCAACAACAATAACAGCAACGACAGCGTCAGCAGCAAGAGCAGAAAGAAAAACAACAGCAGCAGCAACGACGACAGAAAGAACAATAACAGCAACAACAGCGTCAGCAGCAAGAGCAGAAAGAAAAACAACAAAAACAACAGCAGCAGCAGCAACGATGACAAAGATTTCGCAAAACGTTTTTTCACTGCCTTCGACTGTTTGTGAAGCAGGTTCCCCGCTTGTCACGCACAATGTGTCTGCACCCACCCTACATGACATATCCTTGCATAGGCCTGCTGACGGACGCTGACGTGTGTAATATTGCAAGGCAGGTTTGTGACGCGCATTCAGTTGCTGACGCCGGCACAAGTGACAGTTTTGCTGCAAGGTTCCTCCTGCAGAAAGGATTCAAGCAAAGCTGCTCTGGTTTTAATACCGACGTAATAAATCTCATTTCGTAAGAAAGACGTCGACAATTTCATTAGCATATCGTCTGCGTCCCACAGCCTTGTACAGGATCAAAAGGAAGTCATTAATCAAGTAGATGATAAAATTCTAAACAGAAGTGTTGCAACAACACAGACAAAGTTGCTCAAAGAAGGAGAAGGTTAAAAACGTTGCAAACGGCATGCATGATATTTCGCACTGAGTCTTTAGTACGTGATAAACTATTAATAGTAGAAATAACTTTACAATGTAAGTATAAACATAACATTGAGGCGCGTTCGCGTGACCATTGTTGCCGTGGAAAAGAAATAATTATTCCATACTCTGAATGTGTCTGTGGCCTTAGTTATCCAGCATGCAAAGCGCATGCGCCGTATTATATTGTCATCTGTGGCCTGTCTGGCTGTACCATATTTTTCCACATTATCTCATTAACGGCACGATTTTCGGGAAAAAGGTATTGAACATAAAATGCGTGTTTTTATTTTCTCTACAACTTTTGTCTGAAACATTTCTCATTCTGAGAAGAATTCAGCGAGATATTATCATAAATGTACACAGGTCTTCATGTGAAGTACCCGTTATTATTGTCAGATATTAGTCAGAATTGAATTTCCTCGACATATTTTCGAAAAATACTGAAATGTCGAATTTCATTAAAATCCCTCCAGTGGCAGCCGAGTTGTTGCATGCGGAAGGACGGACGGACAGACATGACGAAGCGAATGGTCGCGTTCGCCATTTTATGAATGCGCCTAAAAACTCTACATTATGAAATATCACAATCCTAGCTTATAACGAAACATGCACCTTTTTACATTTTACATAATATTTTTATATGAAGCCTGATGATAAGCCTTGTAGAGGATCGAAACATGTAGCTTGACAATTGAAATAAAATAAGGGTTGTGTTTAGACCTAACCTGATTTCACACTGAATATACATAAAATTATTTACTTATAAAAAACATAAATATTTTATGGCCCCTGTATTCTGTATCTTTTTATGTGACGTCCTATTTCGAAAGTACTTTGAAGTACAGTCAAACAGAGCGGATATGTGAATAGAGAGACAACAGGTTTTTAAAGCCACTCAAATTAATATCTAAATAACAAATAGAACAAAATTTCAAACGAATGTAGCTTCCAAAGATCCATTAACGGTGGATAAAAATAGACGCCCAGTCTGCTGACAATACAAAAACATTCATATCCAGTTATTCATTCTAAAGCACGTATTCTGTTATCAAATATTCTGTGTGCTTTTGTCTAATAAAAGCAGTTACGTTGACTGGCAACAGCTGTTACAGAAATAGGAGACTGAGGTGCGCAGTTTCAGGTAATGAAAGCCCCCACATTCATTCGTATTGCAAGAAACCTATCTATTTCAAAAACAGAATATATGTATACATTTTCAAAATGAAATTCATACAACCACGAATTTGACACCCTGTGACAAACACTGCCTTACGTGATGTGACACCGTGCATTATAGCATGCTTAACATCTGTCTGGCGGAAGATACTGTCTCTGCCTTTGTGGCAGAAAATTATTCTCCTACCCTGACAAAGGAATAAGTATTTTCCACCGAAACCTTGTTAAAATTCTACCACACAACATGGCGTCACATCACAGAAGACAGCGTTATTCTTAGTCACCGCCACAATAACCTACAATGTTACATAACTCCTCATTTTTTTCCATATTCCCTCATTCTTTCGTAAATTTGGCGGGGTGGGGTTGGGGGGGAAGCGCGGGTGTTTACGAACAGGTTCTAAAGGAAATGGCGATAAATTACATAATCATAACATTCAAATCCTCTAGGTCTATGTTTAATAAATTGTTTTATTGTCATTAAATGAAGTATAAGATGGGATAAACAAGTAGAAAGCATGTAGAGATGAGAAATGCATTCAGCACTCCCAGAAAACTTGAAGGAAGCGGACGACGTAGAAGCCTTCAGCTTAAAAAATGTATGATATTTTAACCCTTTAAAGACGAAGCGTATCTGTTTTATATAAGGACTCAGTGCGTACCGCGCTGTAAACACTCTCCACTTCGGTTATAAAAACCAGTCTCTTAATGTTTTATAAGGCAAAAGTTGCTGTTTGTTCTGAGATCCGTACAAAACACATAAACGCAATGTGGGCACCACGTAGAATTTTTTAATGTTAAACCTGGTGGTACGTAAAGTAACCGCTAGGCTTTAAAAAGTTAATGTAAATCAAACACGAGCAGATGAGGGATGAAATGGATTAAACTGGCTCAGAATGTTTTGAGAAAGGCACTGAAGGTTCTTATTTCGAAAGGGCTGGTTACAGTGTGTAACTTGGCCAGCTGACTCACTACTAACTTCTAAACGAAGACTGCTCAGTGTAGTTGATTGGATATCCAACATAATCAGCAATGACTATAGAAATCTATTAATTATATCTAGTCTCTGTAGCCCGTGACTATGACCATTACTGGTACGAAAACTGATTTAGGTTACGGTCTGCGTTTTCAAACGACTTTACCTACGAGTGATAAAGCTCATAAAATGCGGCGGTAACGAACAGTCGTGGTTGTTAAATAGATTATAAAAAAAATATTGTTTTTCATGGCGTAACAACCCCTAGTGAGGCAGAGCGTCCTTGTTATCGAGGTTTCACGATCACACTCAGACACACACCACAGTCGGTAGGACTCCTCTGGACGAGTGATCAGCCCGACGCAGAGTCCTCTACCTGACAACACACAAACACTCACAAGAGACACATATCCATACCCCCGGTGGGATTCGAACCCGCAATCCCAGCAAGCAAGCGGCCGCAGACTCAAGCCTTAGACCGCGCGGCCACTGCGATCGGCGAAACACGTAGATAATGCGAGCAAACTGCAGCCGAGCAAGGTTCACGCGGTTGCTCGTCGACCTCTTTCCGCAGAGGCACATATTCGATCCCAGGGCACTACATTTATAAACTGTGTTGATAAAATGAGTGGGACACATTTTCCTCGGAGTACATATTTCTTCGTCTGTCAGTGCTGTTCCATTATTGCTCCATATTAATATTTCATTCATGTTCTTTTGACGCCATACTCTCAACCCCAGCAACACAGGTCATTAAATAACATATTTAACCCTTTAAAGACGAAGCGTATCTGTTTCATATAAGGACTCAGTGCGCACCGCGCTGTAAACACTCTCCACTTCGGTTATAAAAACCAATCTCTTAATGTTTTATAAGGCAAAAGTTGCTGTTTGTTCTGAGATCCGTACAAAACACACAAACGCAATGTGGGCACCACGTAGAATTTTTTAATGTTAAACCTGGTCGTATGTAAAGTTACCGCTAGGCTTTAAAAGGTTAAAGTTACAAAGAGTGTAATTATTTCAATTAAATCCATCCCATTGTGCTGTAAAATATTAATGTCGGCAAGAACAACCAGCTTTTTAACAATATCGTCAATAAACGATACATGTTTCGATCCTTAAGGACCATTATAGCGTATTTTATGCCCCGATAATGGTCCTTAAGAACAGAATTATGTAGCATTTATTGAAAATACTATTAAAACTTTGTTGCGTTTGACAGTAAAATATAAGTCAATATTAATACAGTATAATTAAGTATACAAACATACAGAGGTCAGCGGGTTACACGAAGTATCGAATAAAGGTAAACTGCACTTCGCTAGCAATATGAAACCGTCGATTGTAGCGGCCGATGCCAGTGGCCGCGCGGTCTAAGGCGTAGGTCTGCGGCCGAGCGCTTGCTGGGATCGTGGGTTCGAATCCCACCGGGGGCATGGATTTTTGTCTTGTACAGTGTTTGTATTATCAGGTAGAGGTCTCTGCGACGGGCCGATCCCTCGTCCAGAGGGTCGTACCGACTGTGGTGTGTGTCTGAGTGTGATCAAGTGAAAATAAACAACCGTGCGCCAATGGCAGTTTTCAGTTTCACTGCTAATAATATCTCCTTTAAGGATTGTTTCTTTAATGACGCTGAGAGCACAGCGTGTTACAGAAAGTAGAATATGAAGAAAATAAATCAGCAATTGATAGGAAAGGACCGAAAGGAAGCGATCTTCATGTAATTTGAATTAAATGCTGACATTTACATAGTCAGGTAGGACATGAATATCCTACGTACAATCCAAGGGAGGAAGGCTAACTGGACTGGTCACGTTTTGCGCAGGAACTGCTTTCTAAAACGCGTTGTTGGAGTAGGGATAGAGGGAAGAGTAGAAGTGGCGGGAAGACGAGGGAGAAGACGTAAGCAGCTACTGGATGGCCTTAAGGAAAACAGACGATGCTGGAACTGAAAGAGGAAGCACTAGCTCGCACTGTGTGGGAAAATCGCTTTGGAAGAAGTTATGGACTTCTCGTAGGACAAGACTATGGAATGAATCAATTGCTAACAGTTACTGCGGAAAACTATGAAATAGCTCGACCTAAATAGCCGAAATCCGAGCCTAAATGTTAAAACTGGTCTTGCCGAAACAGAGAAATAGTTGCTAATAACCGGACTACGACGATCTAAGAAATGGCTCTGATTAACCCTTTAAAGACGAAGCATATCTGTTTTATATAAGGACTCAGTGCGTACCGCGCTGTAAACACTCTCCACTTCGGTTATAAAAACCAATCTCTTAATGTTTTATAAGGCAAAAGTTGCTGTTTGTTCTGAGATCCGTACAAAACACATAAACGCAATGTGGGCACCACGTAGAATTTTTTAACGTTAAACCTGGTGAAAGTTAAAGTTACCGCTAGGCTTTAAAAGGTTAATTAAGGACCACACCACGAAGACAGAAGGTAGTGGAGGTAAAGCTCCACTCACTTTTAGCTTCGACACTACATGAGATAGGCACACAGCTTTACGCCACTTTACCCGCTAGGAAATATCAATTCTTGCACATTTTATATGAAGCTCGGCGCTTCGGAGAAGAGAAAAATCCCTGTCCTTCCCGGCATACGAAATCTGATCTCTCGGTCGTCCATTCCATAGCCTAGTAACTATACCGACTGAGCTATCGTGGACCGCCATGTTGTTCTGATGCTCCTTAATGGAATGGAACGCAAAACGAAAAGGCCGAATAATAGCGGTGAAGTTGGGATGGGAGGAATGATCAAAATGGTGGGAGGGGGCAGGACGCGTATTCTGCGGTTCCGCGTCGTCCCCTGGGGGCCCGAAGAGTACGCCCGCCGCCACATTCCAATTTCACCAGTACTTTTGCAAGATGGCTGCTGCTTCAAAGCCTTGAATGCAGCGCTATGGAACGACAGCCAAAACATCTCGCTGTGTTTAGGGTAAATCTGCATAATGAGTGCCAACGAAGGCGAGCCTAGACTGAGGAAGTGAAGACAAAATCAAAAGGCAGCGCCCGTTCAGTTTCGCCAACTGCGCCGCCCAACTTTTATTGGAGTGGTTAAATGCAGCACGGTGAAGTGGGAGAGGCGTTTGTTCCGCACGAGCAGAAGAGAAATGCGTACAGAGCCTTGATGGGAAAACGTGAAGGGAAGAGGTCACTTGCAGGGCCTAAAAGTAGATTGGATGATGATATTAAAAAGGATCTTCAAGAAAAGCGATGAACGTTGTGGACTGGATTGATCTCGCTCAGGATACGTAGATGTGGCGGGTGCTTGTGAATGCGATAACGAATATTCGGGTTCCATAAAAGGCGGGGAATTTCTTAAATGTCCCAGAAACTGTTAGTAGCTGAAGAACTCTGCTCCATAGAGTTTGTTTGTTTGTTTGTTTGTTTGTTTGTTTGTTTGTTTGTTTGTTT
>BLKM01001046.1:639152-656297 GCA_013340265.1 Coptotermes formosanus
TTGTTTGTTTGTTTGTTTGTTTGTTTGTTTGTTTGTTTGTTTGTTTGTTTTTTGAATGGTTGATTGTCGTTTGGTTAGTTGGTTGGTTGGTTGGTTGGTCGGTTGGTTGGTCAGTCGGTCGGTCGGTCAGTCAGTCAGTCAGTCAGCCAGTCTGTCTGTCTGTCTGTCGGTCAGTCAGTCAGCTAGTTATTCAGTCAGTCAGTCAGTCAGTCAGTCAGTCGGTCGGTCGGTCGGTGGGTCAGTCAGTCAGCTAGCTACTTAGTTAGTTAGTTAGTTAGTCAGTCAGATTGATTGACCGATTGTTAACTGATTGACTGATCGATGGATTGATTCTCAATCAGTCAGCTACTTAGCTAGATAGCTAGCTAGCTAGTCAGTCAGTCAGTCAGTCGGTTGGTCGGTCGGTCAGTTTGACTGACTGATTAACCTATTTATTTATTTATTTATTTATTTATTGTCAGTTAATCAGTCAGTCGGTTGGTGGGTTGGTTGGCTGGTTGGTTGATTCGTCGGTTGGTTGGTTGGTTGGTTGATTCGTCGGTTGGTTGATTCGTCGGTTGGTTGGTTGATTCGTCGGTTGGTTGGTTGGTTGGTTGGTTGGTTGGTTGGTTGGTTGGTTGGTTATTTAGTCACCTAAAGGTAACTGCATGGACAGGTAAAGCCAATAATATACTTCAGACACGCAAAGGAATGTCGCAATTAAAAGTGTCAGCAGTGGGGAATAAAGTTCTCTTGTGCGATCAGCTACATGAAAATAAAGTTTCATGTTTCGCACACTATCTCTGCCTCCATCATCAGGACGAATGTCCTGGGTGACGAAGCCCTCTCATATCTACAGCACACACACATCGTTGTTACCGGAGGCCGCCACGACTCTGAACGCAGCCGTACGTACAAATGTGACAGCCACGTCGCGTCTAGCTGTGTGCACATAAAACGTGTTTACACAGATCGTTGACTGCTTTATTGTTTGCGAAATGCGACAAGCTACTGTATATGAAACGTCCTGCATCAAAATGACAGAACACAGTGAAAGGTTTTGGAAATTACACTTGGTTTCATGACAAACTTTCTCCATGATCATTGACATAAGGGTGAAGGGAGAGACAGGAAGTAGGAAGACCCTTGTCTTTCTTTCATAACGCTGTATAACTTGCTGAAGTTTTGGGAAAATAATTGAATTTGAAAACTTTATTCTTCCGGAGGACATTTATAGACAGACATAGACTGGCGACTATCGCTTTATAGAGACACAGCAGGCTCCGGCAGAAATCTGACAACAGGGGTTATTCCTTCAACGTGACGACACTCGAACATAAGAACAGGGGTGAACAAACTTTCTATTATTCAAACCGTGCATAATCATTAATCTTTTAAAGCGTAGCGGTAACTTTACATACCACCAGATTTAACATTAAAAAATTCTACGTGGTGCCCACATTGCGTTTATGTGTTTTGTACGGATCTCAGAACAAACAGCAACTTTTGCCTTATAAAACATTAAGAGACTGGTTTTTATAACCGAAGTGGAGAGTGTTTACAGCGCGGTACGCACTGAGTCCTATATAAAACAGATATGCTTCGTCTTTAAAGGGTTAACCAAGTACAGGCTCGTACCAAATAATGCACTGTTATTTTTAAAAATGTTCTTACATTACAAAATTTGATCCAACATGTTTCGATCTCTATTGGGATCATCTTCAGGGATACGTTTAAAAACTAATATTATGAATACGGAACGACAATATTTTGTTATAAAATATGTACAAAAACAGGTGGCTCTTATACACATTTTATAACAAAATATCGCCATTCTTTATATGTAATATTGGTTTTTAAACGTATCCCTGAAGATGATCCAAATAGGGATCGAAACATGTTGAAGCAAAGTTTTGTAATATAAGAACATATTTAACAATAACATTGCATTAGTTGGTATGAACTTGTACAGGGATGAACAAATTTCCCCCCAAAAAATCTACGAATGACCTCAAAATTAAATGTGCCAGACGTGTGACAGAGGCATGTTCCATGCTGAGTATTCACAAATATCAACAGCCATGCCACAAAACTCGCCACGACGACCTGGCACCCGAGATTTGTGCACCCCTGCAAAAGGATCTTGTTATATGTCCGCAGAGAATTGGTAATGTAGACAGAAAGCGAATTGTCGTGTTTAACCTTTTAAAGCCTAGCGGTAATTTTACATACGACCAGGTTTAACATAAAAAATTCTACTTTGTGCCCACATTGCGTTTATGTGTTTTGTACGGATCTCAGAACAAACAGCAACTTTTGCCTTATAAAACATTCAGGGACTGGTTTTTATAACCGAAGTGGAGAGTGTTTACAGCGCGGTACGCACTGAGTCCTTATATAAAACAGATACGCTTCGTCTTTAAAGGGTTAAAAGGCGACTATCTTGCTGTCTTCTCCAGTACTGATAATTTACAAATGCCATTTTACACACACGTAATGTGCAACACTGCAATATCTCACAGTTGCTCATGAATGGACAAATGTAAAATTAAAGTTTGCCCTGTCCATGTGATGGCATATAGAGGGAGTAGAGGTAAAACTCCACTCATTCGTAACAGCAACACTAAATGGGAGTGGTTAACTTCGTCGTCCGGCTGCTTTACCCCTGGAAAAGAATTTTGGTATCCATTGAATAGCGGGCTGAGTACGCCAGACAGCCGTTCAGCATACTTTGGGGAAAAAGAAAAATTCCTCGCCCCTGTCAGGATTCGAACGAAAAAGTCCAACCCTTAGCCCACTCACTATACCGACTGAGCTACCCCGGCTTCATGGATGTGTACAAGTATAGTTTAATCACAAACAGCCCTCTCTTTCTCGCATTAAATTTATCTATTTTTTCTGCCTCTTTTTTGTCTTTGTTCCTCTTTTCCTTTCTAAGTTTATCTATCTCTATACCTATCCACCTCTCTGTCTATATATCTATCTATCTATCTACATGTTTGTTTGTCGCTTTTTTGTGTTGTCTGTTTCCATTATTCTGTGTCCCTTTTATTTCTTCAGTATTTTTACTTATTCTCTCTCCAGGTTTTCCTAAATCTTTCTTCATTCCGCCCTCTCCTTTTCTGTTTCTCTTTCCAGCTTCTGTACTATTCTCCCTAATCTCTCCTCTTCCACAGTCCTTTCCTTCCGCCCCAATATAAAACTTAAACAAGCGGTTCCCCTCTCTCATAAAACTGTCATGTTCGATATTGCAGTTCCTTCACAAACGCCATCATGGCGCCAGCAGTGCTGCAGGTGGGTGAGTGATCGCCGAAAGAAACTTGCTGCCTTATAAAAGAATTCAATTTCCTGTCGTTGCCAGGATGAGATAAACGTCACATCCGCAGCCACGTCCGCTGGAGATGACATAACTAATTAAATATTATTTTTTGGATCTTAAGAATTTTTCATAATTTAAAATTCGGATGACAAGATCCGAAATGCCTAAAATTTTTTGGATGTTTTATACTTGTATCTGAAAAGATAATTTCAATTTCTTGTAAGACATATATCTGTCCTCCAACGAATCATCTCCCATACATCTGTTTATACAGAGTTCAAAAAGAAGGACTCTACATGTTATAAATTATTTAAAATTTTTTATAATGTCTTGAAAGGCTATTCCAAAAATAATTATGCTTTAAGATTAAAATATAAATATACTTTGAAAAGAATTTATGTTATTAAATAAAAATATTACACTAAACTTGCAATTTTATCCATAAATTTCAGTGGACACAGCAGACCAAAGAGAACGCATTCTTTCCTCTTAACAGAAATATTCATAT
Source organism: Coptotermes formosanus (assembly GCA_013340265.1). Lineage (NCBI taxonomy): Eukaryota > Metazoa > Arthropoda > Insecta > Blattodea > Rhinotermitidae > Coptotermes > Coptotermes formosanus. Next base: position 642,959 of record BLKM01001046.1, read on the forward strand.
TTAAAATTAACACTAGACTGAGTCAGCCGAACGCGTTTTTGTTTTTCATTGAACATGAGTTATCTATTTTTGAATAATTTTTATAAATTCAGTAAGCAATAAAAAATTTACAAATCATTTTTCTCTATATTTTACTAACCAATAAACCAAAATTTGGATCACCCTGTACTTTACTTAATTAAATACATACTAATCAATCTACTACTCTCTCTTGGTAACAAAACTTTGAGCCTTAACATAGCTCATACCAAAGTTTGCCATTAGACGCCACCCTGTGTCAGTTCCACCCTACACTCAACCCTACAATGCACGTCCTGGTAATTAACACGACCTTCATACCCTCGGCCTTTGGCGTGATTCTAAGAACAAAGAGCAATTATGTATGTACAGGATGTGTCTTAACTGGTTGGTCCCTGTAATGAAGACTCAGTGTTTTCTGTTACGTAAGATCTGAGTTTTTAGCCGCATTCGCAAAACTGTCAAAAACGACTATTAGCTTCATCAAGTCCGTCTGTCTGCAAGGAACAACTCGGCTGCCAGTGGACGGATTTTCATGAAATTTGATATTTTTGGATTTTTCGAAAACATGATGACATAATTCAAGTTTCGTTAAAAAATGTCGAGAATAACGATTACTTCACATAGAGACCTGTGTACATTTATGATAATATCTCGCTGAATTCTTCTTAGACTGAGAAATGTTTCAGACAAAAGTTGTAGAGAAAATCAAAACACACATTTTATGTTCAGTAACCTTTCCCCCAAAAACCGTGCCGTTTATGAGATAATGTGGAAAAATATGGTACAGCCGGACAGGCCACAGATGACAATATAATACGGCGCATGCGCTTTGCATGCTGGATAACTAAGGCTACAGACACACACTCAGAATATGTAAAGCCTTTTTCTTTTCCACGACAACAGTGGTTACGCGAACGCGCCTCAGTGTTACATTATACGTACACTCCCTGTCTTGAATATTATTCCGATTAACCCAACACTTTATGATCATTTACGTACTTGTTTCTAGGCCGGTTACTACGAAGCATGTATACTGACACTCAGAATAGGATTCATGGCGGAAATAACGGCAAAATGCACTAAAACCTCTTATAATGAAATAAAGAACGATGAAGCGGTGTATAGAATCCAGCTTCATTTGAAACACAATAGCCAATTGCTAAGTCAAAATGAGGGAACTAATGCAACTTGTTACGGTTCGCAAAATGTTTTGCTGCTTCCATTATTGTACCATTATCTGCAATATCCTTTATGATTTTCCTCTCACTATAAGCTACATTTATCCACGGATATAACCAGGAAATTTTAAACCCTTTAAAGACGGAACGTATCTGTTTTATATAAGGACTCAGTGCGTACCGCGCTGTAAACACTCTCCACTTCGGTTATAAAAACCAATCTCTTAATGTTTTATAAGGCAAAAGTTGCTGTTTGTCCTGAGATCCGTACAAAACACATAAACGCAATGTGGGCACCACGTAGAATTTTTTAATATTAAACCTGGTCGTATGTAAAGTTACCGCTAGGCTTTAAAAGGTTAAAGAAATCCTGTTAACATTTGTGTTTGAGCATCATTTCACTTTTTTATATCCCGGTATGAGAGCACGCCTACACACAGGCTACGTATTTTGCATCAAATTTTCGTTTAATGTTTGTACTTCGTGTCAGGAATTATCTAAATTTAAAACTTCCAGTGGCTTTTCAAACAGTGTTTGTGCATCAGTCTACGGAATTACTGAATCGGATCACTGTATACTGGCACATATACAGCACATATTAAAAACGTTTACATATTATGTGATGAACATTTTAATCCTGAACAAACAATTTTAATGGTATAAACTTGAATTCGTAGAAACAACAGAGGGTAGTTTCTTTTATGGAAATGTATCATTGCACACAGTGTATAAAAGGGATGTTGGCGTATAACATTTATAGTTTTTTAAAAATCAAGAATGCAGGCTGCTGCGACGTGACATCGTATACTTTGGCATTTGCGTACCGACATTTTTGCCTTCACCTGCTCCCTCGCCTAACCTGAAAATATAGCCATTGTGCGTTCCGAAACGTCGACACGTACCTATCACTATGCACTGCGTCACTTACCAGCAGCACTTCACCTTGATTCTCACCGCCACGCTAACCTCTAATCCCACGCTTATGGATTAGTCCCCTACAGGGTTAACCTCTGAAAAAGAAACATAATCTGTATTATCTAAATATCCAGTCCGTACCGCACAGTAAACACACTCCGTCTCGGTTATAAAAACAAGTAAGTTAACGCTGCATAGGGAAATAATCGCTGTTTGTTCTGAGATCCACACAAAACATAAATACACTGTGTGGGCAGAACGTATATTTAAATATCCAGCTCGTACCGCGCAGTAAACACCCTCCGTCTCGGTTATAAAAACCAGTCAGTTAATGCTGTATAGGGAAATAATCGCTGTTTGTTCTGAGATCCACACAAAACACATAAATACACTGTGTGGGCAGAACGTATATTTAAATATCCAGCTCGTACCGCGCAGTAAACACCCTCCGTCTCGGTTATAAAAACCAGTCAGTTAATGCTGTATAGGGAAATAATCGCTGTTTGTTCTGAGATCCACACAAAACACATAAACACACTGTGTGGGCAGAACGGAAAACTTCAGAAATTATTCGTGGCGGTACTAAGAGAAATGAGTACCATATCTATCGGGGGATAAAGGCGGCCGGTGCGCACAGCTGACACCCTTACCACATTCATGTGCCTACTGTCTAGACCTTCTGGAAGCCTCAACCTCCTGCAGACCAGGTCTGTGCAGGGATGGCTTCTATGTGGTGGCCCACAAAATAAACACTGCGCTTTAAAATGCTGCTATTTCTAGCGGTAATAGAGATTTTGTCTTACAAAGTACTCAGTGTAGCATTAATTTCAGGAAAGTACGTAAAGGATTAACTGGGAAGGATTTGGAAGGAATAATTTGTGGGATAATTGTGGCAGTCACATTGACGGCCAGAAGAAAATGTAGGTAACGCCGAGGTAAGCAAAATTATGTTCCTCGAACCGAAGTCAAGTGTCTTAAATTTTGAAACCTCTTGCTCAGTGCTATTACTCAGTTACTCTCAAAATGCCTTAACAATATAATCCGCGTCTTAGGGCGGTTTTTTCTTCTTATGAAAGTAATTCACTTTAGCTCTGTGCAATAGGATCATAACAAATTGCGCTGGGGCCAGCGCTGTCACAGATAAATTCACACCCACATTACAGCCAACCTTAAGGACATTTGTATGGGTTAGCTGTCACAGAACGACGGTTTTCCACACTTCTAAAAGCAAAGTGTCTGGATCTGGTGTCAAGTGCTTCAGCAAAGTTTCAGCAACGTTAACGACGGAAAACTTCACACTTCGCTATCCGTATTCCAACTCGTCAAAATTCAAAAAAAAAATACAAGTTGAATACCGTAGTTCACTTTTGTAAAACGCACTTTAAATCTTACTACCAAGTATAAAAGTATGTTCAAAAACAATTCATGGCTTTAAGAATATCAATAGTTGAAAGCAAAATTTTACGTACAAACGAATGTTTCAGCCGGTCAGAACAACAGATGTTCTGTAAGAATAAGGCAGGCTTTAACAATGTCCATACCCTGCACGTGTGTATATTACAACAATATATACAAACGACGAATCGTATGCAATATTAAAACAAAATATACAGTCACTTCACATAAACCCCGAACTCCAAAGGGATATGATAAATTTCTCATTTAGATTGTTTTAGATATATATATAAAGAAACTTTAATCCTTGATTGAGTCAGCATTTTAGTGCGCCATTGGTTGTATTGATGCTTTGTCGGTTATGACATTTTACTTTACTGTTTATATATTTTGGCGTCATATGGTGGAGTTTGCAGATCTTACTAAACCAAATGGCCGTGTTTGATTTTAAGATTCTTTATTTTGTGTTCTTGTATTCATATACTTTCCGTGCCTGTTTCGCACTGAAGAATTTAACATTGTCCCTAGCGTGTACCTGCGTACATTACATCAATAGAAAACACCAACACATACACAGTGTTAAAACACAATATGCAGTTACTTTACATAAACAAAATATGTGAAGTTATCACATATTGTGTTTTAACATTGTGTATGTGTTGGTGTTGACATACATTGTTTTGTTGACTGATTCAAATATTCATTCATATTTAACCCTTTAAAGACGAAGCGTATCTGTTTTATATAAGGACTCAGTGCGTACCGCGCTGTAAACACTCTCCACTTCGGTTATAAAAACCAATCCCTTAATGTTTTATAAGGCAAAAGTTGCTGTTTGTTCTGAGATCCGTACAAAACATATAAACGCACTGTGGGCACCAAGTAGAATTTTTTAATGTTAAACCTGGTCGTATGTAAAGTTACCGCTAGCCTTTAAAAGGTTAAATTAAACGGGTATGCACCACCATAAAATGAAATTTTACACTCCTACATAAAGGTGAGAACATAATATCGCTGTGAGATATGGAACTGTTCATTTCAAAGCTTGCAACTGCTACGTAACCTGCAGTTGCAATATACCATCTCAGTACACACTAATGCACATCATCTACTTTACATGACACTTGCTACATATTTCGGTAATGCACGTGTCACAGGTGTGAACCAGTTTGAATCCATATGACACGGAAAAACTTACTGTGGACAAGTATGCCAAGTTGTTTTACTAAAATGACAGATTAATAACTCAATGATACTGACATCAGAAATTTAGTGGCAATATAAAAAGGTAGATATGTTACTGGGTTGATGGTTCAGCGACTATGAAGCGAAGGTAAGGTCGATATAAGGTTGACAGGTGCCGATCCCGTGGCCGTGCGGAATAAGGCGTAGGTCTGCGGCCTCTAAATTGCTGGTATCGTGTGTTCGATTCCCACCGAGGGAATGCCTGTTCATCTCTTCTGTTTGTTGTGTGTTTTGTGAGTAGCGGCCTCTGAGACGGGCCGATCACTCGTCCAGAGGAATCCTACCGGTTGTGTGTCTCATTGCATGTGAACTAGAAACCTCAAAAATGAGGCGGCCTATGACCGAGTTGGGTTGTTGCACCACAGAAATAAAATGTTTATGGATTGAACCGGCATAGCTCAGTAGGTATAGCGACTGGCCCAATGGTTATACAATCGAAGCACTTTTTTTGCAATTTCCACATCTCCAAAAATATCAAGATCGACTCTGGAGCCAACCGATGGTTACCAATGACTATTTATTCGTGGGTAAAGTGACTAGGGGTTTGTAGTTGACCACTCAGCCCCATCCCGTGCCGAAGTTGAGAAAGTGTGCAGCCAGACCCTTATTATCCCATACGCCTTCACGGCCTGCACGCGGATACGTTTCACTGTTGTTGGATAGGTATTTAATCTTTTAAAGCCTAGCGGTAAATTTACATACGACCGGGTTTAACATTAAAAAATTCTACGTGGTGCCCACATTGCGTTTATGTGTTTTTTACGGATCTCAGAACAAACAGCAACGTTTGCCTTATAAAACATTAAGAGACTGGTTTTTATAACCGAAGTGGAGAGTGTTTACAGCGCGGTACGCACTGCGTCCTTATATAAAGCAGATACGCTTAGTCTTTAAGGGTTAATGTCGACACTTTGGGACGTGCTGGAGGTGGGTTAGAGGGCACACAGACACACAGCACATGTGTGTGGGTATTTCAGCAACTACGTAAATTGTTTAGCGGGAAAGTCCTGTAACATCGGACAGTCGGTAGGCCCGGGGAGTTCTGAAATTCACGTTTCGCCCCCAGAGCGAGACACCTGCGCTCTTGCGTCATATACAGTTTTGTTTGTGAGAAACTGTGCAGCTGCCGCACTTTCACCTGTTTACATCAGCGAGGCCAGTGTTGTTAGACAGGTTTGCTGCTGTCCTTGCATGACACCTACGAAAATAGTCAGAAATTTCTGAATTTTGATTACACACATACCGTCAACCTTTTCTTATTTTGTCATCTGGATATAAATTCAAGAAAATGTGTAATCTTTCCTAACATATTTCAAATTTTCCTTATTTAAGCCCATAGCCTTTACAGAAAATGTCCCCCTGTACCCTCGATAGCTTAATAATTGGTCATATTTCATACTACACCTAAAGCGCCAGCGTAAAAAATTTTAAAGACACGTTGCAAAAGGCACGTGGAGATAAGAGGATATGCAATTGTCTTTAAAGAAAATAGTATAAAAGGAAAGGCCCCTGCCGGAAATTCTAGACCGTTTTAAGGTGCCCATTACTTCACTTCTGGGTTAGGTGGGGAGAATAAAACTGTGAGGAGAGGCAAAACTGACGATAAAATTGTGAAGATTTAAAATTAATTTTCCAGAACAGATGCGGGCAAACTGGCGAGTCATGTTACAGACCTAAATACATGTTTAGCGCCCTTGTCCAGGAATGGATTCATGAAACTGGCACAGGATTTAGCCGCAGATCCGCACACCACTCAATGCAATGAAAATCAGTCTCCTGGAAAATATTTTTATTATCGGTTCACGATTACGCATCCCAAGTAAGGTTTCAGATTTTCGGAATCCGTGAATTAATGAGACAAGTAAGATTCAACACACCTCACACACCCCCCCCCCCCCACCAATCCTTCCACGATTCCAGCAGATGATAAAACAGGTCCTTTTGCCCATTCCCTCATGTTCAGTGAAGACAAACAGTGACTATACTTAATTCATGACACTGTACACTCCGTGCATTATTCTTAAAGCAATTATAGTAACCAACAAATTTACAAAAAACGACTAAAAACTATATTCAATATAAAAAATGTCTACATGTTTCAGTGTCAGGGCGCCGTCTTGTTACCTCATTCCGTCACCTTTACTGCATTTGTCCGGTACACAACGCAGCACGATAAACACACCGACACACACCAAACGGACTAGACACCCCTGAATCATACTTTAAGTAGCCAGTTATCTGCAGGTGTGCATGGCACATAGTTATGCAAAACATCGGCCTCTCGCCTACGTCATCGTTTTACGTGTGTGAGAACTGGCGAAGTGTTACACAAAGGAAAGAAAGACAGGAATATCCTACAGACAATAAAAAGAAGGAAGGCTAACTGGATTGGTCACTCCTTGCGTAGAAACTGCATTCTAAAACACGTTATTGAAGGAAAGATAGAGGGAAAGATAGAAATGATGGCAAGACGAAGATGAAGAAGTAAGCAGCTACTGAATGAACTTAAGGAAAAGCTAAGGTACTGGGAATTGACAGAGGAAGCACTAGATCGCCCTCTGTGGAGAACTCGCTTTGAAAGGGGGTAAAGACCTGTCGCAAGCCGGTCTACCAAGGCTGTTGCTTTGGTACCTACACAGCTTTGTGCTTTGTATTCCCTGAAATATGGCGCCCTGGTACAGAAATATGTAAGAATTTTGTACGTTATGTATGATTTTAATATTTTTGTGTGCATTTGTTGGTTACTGTAATTGGTTGGTCCATGTTGACAGCAAAGTGTTCTGGGTAAGAGAGAACAGGCGGTTGGAAGGCAAACATCAGGCGAGAGGGACTGCAATGTGGCATGTACCTTTTAAAGCCTAGCGGTAACTTTACGTAACACCAGGTTTAACATTAAAAAATTCTACGTGGTGCCCCCATTGCGTTTATGTGTTTTGTACGGATCTCAGAACAAACAGCAACTTTTGCCTTATAAAACATTGAGAGACTGGTTTTTATAACCGAAGTGGAGAGTGTTTACAGCGCGGTACGCACTGAGTCCTTCTATAAAACAGATACGCTTCGTCGGTAAAGGGTTAAATATCTGTGTAAATGATACTGGACAATTCACTCCGTTCTTCTTCCTTTTCCTAGACAGCTAAAATCAAGCACAGACTCATGTTAAATGCACCAACTAAAACTCTAGCTCTTATTCACAAAAGCAACTGGTAAACAGCGATATTTTTCTTGCCTGGCTGAAAAGAATTCGTGAGGCATATCCAACCATTGCCAAACAATCATCTTTTTGCAATTCTAGGCGGCCAAAGACACTCACAAAAATTTTAAAGTCATCTATTTTTCTCCAGATAATAATGTGACTATGCGGTGCCCTTCAACACACGCTGATCACAAAAAACAACCTTGGACAAAGTTTCATGAAACCATGGCCGAGAAACGCTCTTACATCTCACAATAACTACTGGATGGGAGGTTCTGTGAATAAAGCATCCATTAAGATAATTAATACAGAATGAAGATGGCAAGAAAGGGGTTGATTTCCACAGTGATATAATTACTAAAAGTGGCACGCGGTGGCGCAGTTGGCTGAGGCACTGCGCTACAAGCCGGAAGGTCGCGGGTTCGATTCCCGATGGTGTCATTGGAATTTTTCATTGACATAACCCTTTCGGCCGCACTATTGCCCTGGGGTCGACTGAGCCTCTAACAGAAATGAGCACCAGGAATATATCCTGGGGGTAAGGGCGGCCGGTACGTAGGGCTGACAACCTTACCACCTTCATGTGCCGATTGTCTTGAAATCTGGCAGCCTCAACCTCCTGGAACCCTCAGGGCCTGTCCAGGCCTGTAATGGGAGTGCTTTGCCTAGCTTTATAGTTATTAAAAATAAACGCTTTCAACATACGTGTGATTTAGGCTTCCGCTGCCGTGTAAATGAGATCTTAACGCTTCTAGAATGTTATACATTGTTGATTGGTATTTACAGACATTTCGGGACAAGGAATCGGTCCGATATTCAAGGATCAGATTGTATTTACAGACGTTTCGGGACAACGAATCCGTCCGATATTCAAGGGTCAGCAGGTATACCTTTGAAGATGGGACCTATAGACTGTCCCGAAACGTCCGTAAATGACTACCAATCAACGCTGCGTAACATTCCAGAAGAGCGAAGACCTCATACTTTTAAATGTTTTGAATTTTTTCTCTCTTCTGAAGTAAGGAAGTCTAGCAATGATCAGAGGTAGAAAGTGCTGCAGTGGCTGACATCAGTGAAAATAACACAGCTGAGATACCATGTAAAATATCGCCACTCCCTGACAGTAGGCGGCACATGTTAAACTCAAGAAAAAGACACGTTGCTAGAGGTTAAACAAAGTGGACCCTCGCTCATATCTGGGCTATGGGGGAAGGGTTCTTTCGGATAACCCGAGAGTCCGGACCACTGAGTGAAAAACCCGTGGTACAAGCAAAACACACACATTCACCACTCCAAGCTAAATTCTAAATACTTATAGCATAAACAGTCTACCAAAACTGTATGTCAAGGAAGAAAAGCTGCCTCTTCCAGCTTCACCCACGCCACCCCAAGCAAAACTCTAAATACTTATAGCATAAACAGTCTACCAAAACTGTATGTCAAGGAAGAAAAGCTGCCTCTTCCAGCTTCACCCACGCCACCCCAAGCTAAACTCTAAATACTTATAGCATAAACAGTCTACCAAAACTGTATGTCAAGGAAGAAAAGCTGCCTCTTCCAGCTTCACCCACGCCACTCCAAGCTAAACTCTAAATACTTTTAGTATAAACAATTTACCCAAACTGTAGGTCAAGGAAGAAAAGCTGCCTCTTCCAGCTACATCCACGCCATGCGTCTGAAAATACAGACTCTCTCGGGCTTTCCTGAGGGCCCCGAATCACTGACCGGAAGAAAATGTGGGAGAATTGGTTTATTTCCGATCAGCAATTGACCAGACCACCGAGGGACTGCAGCAGTTGCCTTTTATCCTCCCCGAGTCTTAGCTCGTCAGTACTGAAGATACCGAACTGGTCGGTAGAAGGAAGAAAAAGGGAAGGAAGACCCACAATAAAGGAAGAAACAGAAGTGGAAATAGTGATAAAGCAGAAGAATGTAACACATGGCAACCCATTAAATCGGTAAATACGGCGAAAAGAGACTGAGGACCACTAACAGGTGTATCACTGGAAAATTGTTAGAGATTGCGAGAACAATCAGCTGGAGAAGAGAGACGCTTGCCAGTAATAAAACAGCAATGCAGGTAAAAGAACAAAAAGTCGGCCAAGAGAGGAAAAATATGTAAGAATAAGCCACTCTTGCAAGATAAAATAGTGACTAAGGCGGAAGGAAAAAATCTGTTCTTATTTTATTAAAGACATTCGCTGAGGACTAATATCGGTTTCTCTGATGTAAAGGATGGAACAAAGACATTGTGCTTGCCTATAAGGACTTGCTGGTAAATATGTAAATGATTTCTGTAAATGTGTTGTGTGAGCTTGAGCTAATTTTAATTGACCACAAGCAGTCACTTTAAAATTTTCCATTCCGTGCACTGTCTCCACCTGTTATGCGACAGAGATGTTAACAACGTAGCCGACAACAGAGTGTAGAGCCATAACAACAGTGGCCCGTCCGTGACGGTCGGTTTCAGATTTGTTATCACGTGCTCCCTGAGGACGGTGCGCTGGCACGGAAACATGTAGCAGCTCTATGTATGACACCGATATGTGCATATTGGAGTGCATTTGGTTGGTGCAATAAATTGACTGCTCACAGGTAATCAATTTTTTAGGTCCTGACCCAAGGTTCAAAACTGAAAAATCAAAAAAGAACAAAGCATCTCATATCTCCATTCTTTTTTAATCCAAGTTAAAACGTCTCTTTTCTTTATTACTTGCTTATTTATTTATTTATTTATTTATTTATTTTCTTATATATTTATTTGCTTATATATTTATTTATTTGCTTATTTATTTGCTTATTTATTTATTTACTTATTTAATTATTTATTTGCTTATTTATTTGTTTATTTATTTATTTGCTTATTTATTTATTTACTTATTTAGTTATTTATTTGCTTATTATTTATTTGCTTATTTATTTACTTATTTATTTATGTATTTGCTTATTTATTTATTTATACTAAGAGCGGTTTCTCAATAAAATAGTTTTATACTTACGTTCAGAAACGCAAGATTTCCCTAAAATTACGATCAAATTTTGATAAACTATAAAACTTCTGTTTTACCGGACTTTCCCTTACTAAGTACGCAGCAACTGAGTGATATCCAGAATCTGCAGTTACTGAAAATATGTACGGAAATGAAACAATAAAAGCCCGTTATCACTATACCCCATTATGCAATCCATGACCCGGTTTTCACGACCGGGTAGTACCCAGATCCGAGCCCACGCTATTGTAAGACGATGACAGAAGGTGCGTACGGAGTAACGCTACAGTGAGATATGAACTTGTCCTTCTGACTGGGCAGACTACAGTTAAAGTTACATTAGCGATACTGTGTCTAATTTACATTCAAGAAATGCCCGGTTCCTTCTGTGTCTGTGACTTTGAAATTATAAATTTGGTCAGTCTTTCAACCAGATTTCAACTCGCAAAGCATCAGTTCGTACTCAATCTTGGCAAAAATTATATTTACCTTGCATAAGCCTTTCCAAATGAAATATTCTACGGTTTACTTCTTGAAAGAACTAGCAATGCTACATGCGTCACCTACTTTAACACGTAACACTTTACATTTCTTTTCTACAGAGTGTAATAAAAATTTCATATAAATCTCAGTACATGATCTCGCTACCAAAAATTAATCGTTCGCTTTTTAAAGGCAGGCGCAATTCTTCCTGTGCAATATATAACCCTTTAAAGAGGAAGCGTATCTGTTTTATATAAGGATTCGGTGTGTACCGCGCTGTAAACACTCTCCACTTCGGTTATAAAAACCAATCTCTTAATGTTTTATAAGGCAAAAGTTGCTGTTTGTTCTGAGATCCGTACAAAACACATAAACGCAATGTGGGCACCACGTAGAATTTTTTAGTGTTAAACCTGGTCGTACGTAAAGTTACCGCTAGGCTTTAAAAGGTTAATGCTTCTGAGTTACAACATGAATCCAAAATTACCTCTATTTGATGAAATTTGATTTCTTATTTGCCCTTACTTTTAACCGCCCTAATTTTTTGTACACAAATATTGTAAAACCGAACTGACAGTGGCTGTCGCGCCTCGAATTTTGTTTGTGCGTTTTCAAATTTAATTTATAAAACCCGTGAACATTCGAGATATCATATTTGTGTTTTAAATTATGGGCCCACAAATTTCGCAGAAAAATGTAGGAGCCACCTCAAATTTCTAGACACCAGAATGGTGACACGAAGCGAGATCCTTGTAAATTACCCACAATTCTGCCGTGAACTTTTAACCTCACTGCCATCCAGCACTTTCTCCACAGTGCAAGTGAACTGACACACATTTTTATGTTAGGAAAAATCCTGCAATAATTGTGCTGAAAATATGAGACGTAGCGACAAAAGACTTACCTGCCCGGGAGAAAATGAGACACGAATTTGTACACCCTTGCTTTAAAACATTGATTTATTATTACCGACGCTTGTATGTTTTATCTCATCTTAATTATGCACACAGCGTTAATACCTCGAGGCAATAATTCACGAACTTACAGGAAACAAAGTCACTTAAACCTTGAATCTGCATCCCTAGTGTTTCTAAGAATTTAGGTCGCGTGCAATTATGGAACAATGGACTGCGTGTAAAGAGTGGGTGTAACTCCCACACAAGAGTACAGTGCGCATGTCAGAAGTGACGGCGTGACATCCACACATCAACACGAAAAAGAGCACAGAATAGTGCAAGGGCTCAGCGTGAAAACGGGACAGAGAGATCCACTGCGGCAACTTCTCCGACTTCTCTGTTATGCGGGTCGGCATCACTGTAGGCGTTATATCTTCGATGTTATGAATTCTTATGGGATATGACGTCATGTATTTTGATATGAGTGTAAGGAAGTTTCACAAGAATTTGCTTCAGTCAACTGGGTTGATAACTAAGACAGCCAAACAACCAAAAGCAACGTTCCTACAAAACGTGTAGCGGAAATGTAACAATATTGCAAATGACACGCTGCATGGTGAAGTACACATTGACAAGGCTTATTTTAGTTTCAAGTATCACAGTATCATGCTTTATGTGTGAATTTATTTCCATTCATGCCTGTAAAAGAGTGCGGTCTTTCGTGCGCCGATTTTCACGAGGTTTAAACATTTTCAATAGCACTATATTCGGATCTGAAGGAATTTCATCGGAATAGGAAAATAAATATAGCGCGTTTCATTTACGCCACCAAGTGAAGCAAGGCTTTTAGTGCGCCGATTTTTGAGAAACTCCCACAGAATTTCAATATGAAAAGTGGTTAAATGTGGAGGATACGGGTTCGAATTATTTTACGCCTCTAACTAAAATATAATTCTCACTGCGCCGAGTTATGCGACACTGTCACCTACTTGACAAATTTCTGTAATGAAATTCTATACC
>BLKM01001051.1:0-13094 GCA_013340265.1 Coptotermes formosanus
CCCCCAAAGGTTTCTCGAAAGCGGTGAATCACAACAATGTTTCCTGTGACATTCCGTGACAGTGGTTTTACTCGACAGGTATGAGAAGATAAAAAGGCGAGTTCTCTAAACACTAACATTGTCACTTCACACGTTAACCTTTTAAAGCCTAGCGGTTACTGTACGTACCATCAGTTTTAACATTCCAAAATTCTATATTCTTCCCGCAGTGTATTTGTATGTATTGTGTGTGTGTGCGTGCGCGCGCGCGCGCCATAATAAACAGCGAATTTTACCCTACACAACAGTCAGTAATTGGTTTTTATAACCGAGATGGCAAGTGTTTACTGTGCGGTACGGACTGGGTCTTTAAATATAATGGAATACGTTTCGTCCTTAAAGGGTTAAAGCCCATTGCATATTTTAATAATCCGTACAGCATAATATTACATATGTGAGAGAAAACATTTTATGCTTTAAGGCTGCTCTGAGCACAGCACGTTTCGTGTCAACAGACGTCGTATTTAATCTCTAGGAAAGCCCACATTTAGTCCCCGGAACGCTATTTTGAGGCAACACTGGATGTTACCGGCTTTTACTTCCAAATGTGAGTGAAGATGCCTTGAAGCAAAGTCTTGGGATAAAAACTGACTGATTAAAGCTGTGGAGGCTATTGAGAGGAAATAAGCGCGTTATTACGAGTTAGCTAGTATAACTTCCAAAGTACGCTGCGCAAATTTCACGGAGCATGAAACAGTGCTCAAAATGCCACCACCGGAAATGGAGGAATTGGTTTGGTATTCTTTGGAACTGAGTCAAAAGTTGTATGGTTTAACAGGGCAGGGCCTAAGAAGAATGCGTTACCAGTTGGCAATTAGGAATAATGTAGGCCTAAAATTTCCGTATTCTGAGGCGCAAAGAAGGTTAAGCCTGTTCTTCGGAAGCCGTGAACTTCTGGAAAAATTTCATTTCATAAGAGCGGGTTTTAAAATTTATGTTTCAGAATTTTGGACTCTACGAACCGATATGTTTATATTATTTAATGCTGGTATTTTAGTGAGCTTGTTCCTGTACTCGCGCTACAAATGGGAGAGCTACTTGGCTCTGTACCATTATTTTTTGCAGAAACATTCACACAAATTACCTGTTTGCAGTACTACACCTGTTTAAGTGTTCAGAAACTTCTATTTCGACCACAGGCTGTAATTATTCGTTAGATTTAGCTCTCTAAATAAACAGTGACTGTTTTAGTTAACGTCAAAGGATGACATTTGACGCAGAGGTATGGTGTGTTTTATGCGGGACGGGAAACCAATTTTTAAGTGTGATTTACGTAAGACGGTACGTCTCTTTGATTTTAACCTATGGTTTAGCTTTTGTTGTGAAATACACAACATTTCGAAGCGCATTCAGGAGCATGTGTCAACTCAATAAGACATACTGCCACAAACCTGCGTACTGATCATTTGCATATATGAGATTTTCTTAGAAGTGGCAAAGAAGGTTTAGCGGGTACCGGGAGGGGCATGAACGAAATCTTATGCACTGTTAAAATGATAAAATATACGCGTGGTTTTTACCACAGAAGCCGATATAGCGTACTATATAGATATGGAGCCGATGAATCGTGGTTTGATGCACGGCAGAGACAAGAGACTGACGTCTTCATCAGAACGTCCGCAACAGCCCTGCGGTCCACTCAACTGAAAAACGTACCGGAGACTCTTTGCCCGGCGGTAAAGCAGCCGGGGCGTAAAGCTGATCACAGACCCCATCAAGCGCCGAGGTTAAAAATAAGTGGAGCTATACACCTACTCCCCCACATTGCTTCATGGCGTGCATAGGGACGACTCTACCATTAATTTCTTTTTCGAAATCACAGACAAGCTTCTAAGCATTATACGAATTCCTAAATACATTGTATAGGTCTGCGGCTAGGTACAGAAAGCGTAATATTTCTTTGAAGTAAAACCCACAGCCATTATGAAGATTCTTCTTTTGCGTTATGTAGTAAGTATTTTAGAAACACTAAATTAAACTCCGTCACTCGAATTGTAAAGAACATAAACCCGCTGGTAATTGACAAGGCACTCAGCCGAACTTGTTACTTATGGATACGCCTAATCCTTGTCTGTTACTCTGACGAAAGGACGCGCATTGCAGTTGTTTTAAATGCATACTAAGCGTATGTGTAAACAGGCCTATAGCATCACATGCAGAATATGCCAGGTTGTACTTTAAAGACGGAGCGTGTCTGTTTCATATAAGGACTCAGTGCGTACCGCGCTGTAAACACTCTCCACTTCGGTTATAAAAACCAATCTCTTAATGTTTTATAAAGCAAAAGTTGCTGTTTGTTCTGAGATCCGTACAAAACACATAAACGCAATGTGGGCACCACGTAGAATTTTTTAATGTTAAACCTGGTGGTATGTAAAGTTACCGCTAGGCTTTAAAAGGTTAATGTCATCACTAATACTAAAATCTGTCAGTAGGCCAGTCACCTGAAGGTGGAAATGGAGATAACTTAGGAAATGTTACGTAGTCTATGTCAAACACACATCACACAGCGGCCAGTGCCAACATAATACTAGCAGAAACATGCAGAACACTGTAAGGCGCATTCTTCCTTTACAGTAAGAGACAAGAATTAGGCGTCCACACACATACATATATACACTGCATATTCTGTATACATTCTTAGGCATGCGTGTGTGCGTAGGCATATAAAATTTCCTGTCCTCCTAAATCCCACGGGAGAGATTTCCAGATACGAGATGTTACCAGACCACAGTTGAACCATCCACTACTTCGCTGTAAATGAGGCACTAACTAATAAATTTGTTTATAATGGCACCGATATAAAAGCTGGGCTGACGGACAGGACGAGCTGACAAGAGGCTGCAGGTGCACGCCCGGGGCCTTCAAGCATCAGCTGGCCCTGCCCCACTCTAGCCCTTGTCTGGGAACAACTAGAGAAAAAGGTGGCTGTACCTAACCTTAATGCGTAGGATTATGTCTGTCTTATGATACGTCTAGGAATGGAAATAAAGTTTTTTGTTCTTCACAGACTGCATGCATTTCTGTTTCTACTTTATGCTCCTTATTTCATGCGGGAATAAAGGCTAAGCGTATCGCATCCGGGCGCCTGTCCGCTTCTAACCTTCGACAGTAGGGAAAGACTTCCACGAACATTCATTTCAAAAAGCGTTACAAAAAACGTTATTTTCCAACACGAATTAATTACAAAAACATTCTTCTTTCAAAAGAAAGGGCCCAAGTCCACACAAATATCAACATGATTTACAAACCTCAGTCAGGCGCGCATTTTATTACAATTTATTTTTTGAAAGTCTTCCATAAATTAAATATTAAGATACACTGCGCTAAACGTTCGTGTCGCAGCCATGTCTGATTTTCTTACAAAGGCTAGATTGGCTTAAGACACAGTCTGAAGACAGGCTTATAACGAACCAGTGTAACTAATTTCGGATACCAATGTTCATCAATAACGGACATTATTCTAGTAAATTTAGGTGCGTAAGGGCAAAGACTTTCCTTTAATGGGTATATCACACACTGTTCACGATAATGGGCCTACACAAGTGCAGGCTTATTTCGTATTTTATACACGAATTAAACTTAAGTCTTCCGCAGGAAGGGATGAGGATATTTAAGAATAAACTGCTGAAGGTAATATCTGGGTCTTACAGACGGGAGTAACAAAATATGGACTGAATGAAACGACAAAGCAGTGATTCATAAATGGTTTTTCTCAACAAATATTGTTACTGCGGTTGAAAAATATGATGAGTGAATTACGTAGCACACACTCCGAAGTTTCCTCTATTCATGGGCCACAACGTGTTTGCCGAAACCCCTTGTAGGCAGAGACCACTTCAGAGACCTGCATGTATAATAGAGGACAATATCAAAGCGTATGTTAAGGATATAGGATGTCAGGGATATGCTGGGTTCAACTGCGCATTTAACTGGCCCGGGATGCGATACAATGTTGGAATTTTGTGAACGTTAAGATGAATGTTCTGAAACCACAAAACTAGGTAACTTCTTGAGCACATAAGTACTACCAACTGTTGAAGGCAGAACCTTCACACTGAATTTGGCAATAGAATAGGCAGAGAAAAGTTAAATAACCTGTAACCCACTCACTTGATAAGTCAGATGCATAACGGTCACCGATGTTGTATTTTACGACTGCGCGTCCCTCAGTGCACAGCTATCGCAGCTGTTGGTAGCGAACAAGAAACTGTTTTACGTCGGACTCACGAAGACCACAATACAAGGATCTTTTCGACCGCCCTGTTTGTCTTGCAATAAATCTGACAGAATCAATACCAAAACACAACACATGTATTTCGTTTTTAGGGCACTGAAGAGCTTTCAAAACGTATCAAGATGGATTGTCTACCTCGTGGTGAATGCGGCCAGTTTCTTAACCTCACAGTCCTGTTGGTGTAACGTTGCAAGCATGCTAGTGTTTGCAGATGTTCTGCGCTCCCAGCTTCTCAGATATACGCTCCGTGTACACGTATTTTAGTTCCTTTCTTCTTCCTTTGGTATTAATATTTAAAACCCTAGGGTATAGCCCTTTCTCTTGATTCTTTCTTTATTTATCTGTAGTTCACCACAATCCATATCACTAATTCATTTCTTCATTCGTTACAGCCAGTGTGCATGGCTACACCGATATTGTAACTAACGCAGTTCTCTTGACACAGAATGCGAATTTTCATCCATGCCAGTAAGAGAACTCGCCATTGGAAATTATGCTCAGCCAATTACATCCAGGCACCTTTACCACAATTAATTTTATTATCAATCTGAATGTTATCCTCTCATTTCCTTCTTACTCTTAAAACATCTGTTCGTCAAGAGGTTTCCTCACGACGATGAACGAAATAACTCACAGACACACGACAGGCCTACCCTTTGGCAACCGATAATTACACGGTTCTTTTGTGATACCAGTTGTTATTCATCCATCAATCATAAGTTAAAGTGAATTTGCGTCTCCTGTACGTTTAGAACACAGTATATGAAATCCAATAATTAAGCTTAAAATATTTTAATTACATTTTCCATCAGATACAATTAAAATACATTTACCTGCCGAGCGTGTATGCTATTAAACCATCCTCAGGAGCAACGCATCACATACCAAAAACCTTATCGGTTTACGTTAAAAGCTCACAACCTAAAATTTTATTAAAACACGCAGTGGAGGCCACATGATCTATCCACGTCTTTCACTTTACACCATTTAAGTTCTCTAACTACCCTCCTTATTACAACATATCCTTACGTTATTACTGCAATCTGTTACTGCTAAACATCTTGTGCTACGTACGTTATCAGATTATAAGACAGCCATAGAATTTTACCTGTTACTTCCCGTCTTTATCCGCGCGGTCTAAGGCGTAGGTCTGCGGCCGAGCGCTTGCTAGGATCGTGGGTTCGAATCCCACCGGGGACATGGATGTTTGTCTCTTGTACAGTGTTTGTGTTGTAAGGTAGAGGTCTCTGCGACGGGCCGATCCCTCGTCCAGAGGAGTCCTACCGACTGTGGTGTGTGTCTGAGTGTGATGAAGTGAAAAATCGAAACCCTCTACACCTACTGTGAACAAGTAGGTAGAAGAGGGAAGGACTACGAAATAAAACAAACTTCCCCTCGTTATTATTAGCACGCAAATTCTCAAGTGCAGCAAACAAAACGGGCCCTCAAACTCCGTAAGACCGAGACGTGCACTAAAAAATCATCCAGCAGAACTCGCGTGAAATGAATATCGTAACTCTACGAAGGGTATATAGAAATGTGCTCAGGACGAAAATAATAAGAATAAATCATTTTTAAGATATATATGAAGCGCCACAAGGTTTAATTACGCGCTTTATATGCATAACAAAACAACAACCTATTGAGTAATACCACACTCCTCGAGCACATTTAGCTACGTTCCAACATACTACCACCGAAACAGTATGAACGAAATGCATATATACCAGCCGTCTCTACAGAATTCGCCTACGCTACCCCAACTTCAATCATTTGAGGTACTACGGTTTATTAATATTATTATTATACATTCAACACATATCTACAATTATTTAAATTTCACAAATTAAATAATTGCACAATTTTTAAAAACGTCATAAATCCTTTACTTATCACGTAACGTATATCACATAACGCTGGGTTTGTTAGGTTCGGGACGTCCAACTACCAATGCAGCTGCAATATTTCCTTTTTGTATTTTTGTGATCGGTCTGATGATGTCTACCGTCATTAGCCGAAACATGTAGCTGGTTTATCTGTAAAATACAGTCGTGTTTATGTTACACAACGTGTACCATGATTGTCAATGACGACATAACCTTCACGTACTCTGACCTGTTCACGTTCCACTAGTATCGATGATTCAACTGTTCTCATTTGCGATCTAACCTTTTCACATTAAAAAATTCTCCATGGTGCTCACATTGCGTTTATGTGTTTCGTACTTATCTGGGAACAATCTGCAACTTTTACCTGACACGTCATCAAATGATTGGTTTTTTTAAACTGAGGTGGAGAGTGTTTACTGCGCGGTACGCCCGGAGTCTTTATATTAGACAGAATGCGTTTCGTCTTTAAAGGGTTAATAAACGTTGTTCGTTTAAACGTTGTCGCCGACCTCTCCCTGCGCAGGCACTGGTTCAATCCCAGGCCATCCATCCGAAATTTGTGTTCGATAAAGTGGCATTTTGACAAGATTCTACTCCAAGTACTTCGGTTTTCCCCTGTCAGTATCATTCAGCCATGCTTCATATTCATTCCTTTACCACAGACGCTATATAACCTTAACAATTCACAGCGGCATTAAATAACACACTTAAAAGCAATATTCACTCTAAGCTGCGCGGGTGCGTGGCCGCACAGTAACTGAAATACTACCGCGCACACTGAATTGTTGCTGCGCAGCTGGAATTTTTCAGACTTCATTGTAAATATTCTTATTATACATATTAAAATATACTTTTAAAGTGCCGCGCAGTCGTCAGGTCGTGTAAAAAATTTCTGCCCACAACAGTTGCAGGTCCGCGCAGCTGTAAAAAGAATTAGAGGGAACGTTGCTTAAAAGCAATCTAAAATCTACTTTTTTAACCAATTCAATATCCTCACTCTATTAACATGTCCCATTATTATTATTATTATTATTATTATTATTATTATTATTATATTCTCATCATAATAATTCAGATTTTAGAGTCATACACTCAAATATAATGGCAGCGTTCAAATTAAAATATTAATTATTCATAGGGAAAATAGTATAATATTTTAATTCAAATTTTGTGGTCTCGGATGTCAAAACGAAAAGTTACTTCAGTGATACTACAGCATCAATAAACACTTCAAAAGAAGCCTAATTATTGTCATTCGCTTAGCACGGAGTAGTTTCAGTGGTCAATTCCCTCTCAGAGTTGAATCTGAACTCATAAACTCTGCACACGGTTGATTCAAATCCTTTGACGGGGAATCGGCGAATCGCAAGATTTCCGCCCACAGGGACCAACTAGCTCAAGAGCGCGCAGTATTATTCCTGCAAGTTAACAGTTGCTCAGGTAGCCAACAAATGCCCTGCTCTGGCAGAACTTTCAGGTTCATTATCCCATTTATAAATGCCCGCTGTTGCAGTCGCCCACATCTCAGTCATTTAGCCAATATTTTAATACCGTCATGCCATGCACGCCTTATTGTCACAAGCAGGCTTTATCACTCAGGTTTCCCAGTTAAAGATATGAACGCATTTCTCATCTAATAATGCACGCTAATGTTCAGTCCATTTAATTTTCTTTCACAAATTAATCTAACAATATACATTGAAGGATGCACATTAACCCTTTAAAGACGAAGCGTGTCTGTTTTATATCAGGACTCAGTGCGTACCGCGCTGTAAACACTCTCCACTTCGGTTATAAAAACCAGTCTCTTAATGTTTTATAAGGTAAAAGTTGCTGTTTGTTCTGAGATCCGTACAAAACACATAAACGCAATGTGGGCACCACGTAGAATTTTTTAATGTTAAACCTGGTGGTATGTAAAGTTACAACTAGGTTTTACAAGGTTAAGGAACGCATCATTAAGCATTTTTTGGTGGTCTCTTTTCAATTTCTCACTCTTAGAACTCGGTACCCCGACCTTACGGACAGGCCCTTCTCTTAGAATAAGAGATCAAATCTCTCCTTTATTTAAAGAGCAAGATTAAAGTTCTGTGCAGCTCAACGCAGAAACTCGGCCTTAACACGAATCCTCAGGAGGACACTTCGAAAAGATTCTCAGTAATTATCATTTTATAGTGTCCGTACAAGTCATGTTGCCCTAAACGTCACAGCTGTTGAAGCGTACAGCACGCACCATCTCGTGACAAAAGAGCAAACTACACTTCGCCACTCATTACAAAATTCGACTGCCCATCATTGCCAGTCCTAAAGCCTTCCACAGCGTCATCACCCTACCTCCCTCTCTCATTAGCAGTACAGCTCGTCAAGGAAAAGGTTAATTACAGGAGACAGGGCTGCCTCGACAAGCCTTCGTATCTTTCTCAAGAGCCATGTTCCACTGCCGACTTAGCCTGGAGCAGAGCTAATTAAAACAAGAACACGAGAATCATCCACAATGCTCCCACGTATAACAAAAATATTGTACCAACTAAGAAGGGAGGAGGTAGGAGTGGAGCTGATACACATCTTTTGTATTTCGTAAAGCAGGCATGCTCGAAAGCCGGCGGTTTTATAGTGTATTCCGTTCAAAGAATTCCGTAACGCGGTAGCAGTGTAGTACAAGCTCGAATGACAAGTTTATGGGGCACAGAGGCCTCGGGGGCCATGGTGTAAACGATGGGTGACTTAATGCCACAAGAAACTGCAGCCACAGGGACAGACCTCCTAGCGCGTTACGTGTAAGGCTAAAAGCAATCCCATTACAGGCCTGGACAGGACCGTAGGGTTCCAGGAGGTTGAGGCTCCCAGATTTCTAGACAGTCGGCACATGAAGGCGGTAAGGTTGTCAGCCCTACGCACCGGCCGCCTTTACCCCCCAGGAAATACTCCTGGTACTCATTTCTGTTATAGTCTGAGTCGACCCCAGGGCCATAGTGCGGCTGGAAGAACTGTGTCAATCGGGAATGGAAACCACGACATTCCGGCTTGTAGCGCAGTGCCTCAACCAATTGCGCAACCGCGTGCCCCCATGCTTTACATGTAGCTCAAGAAATACCTCGAAAACACGTTCCCTTTCGGTTGAGGCCCGAGGTTTTCATGGCGGTAGCTCCAAACATTATTGTTTTCTGGGTTGTGACACCGTGACGTTTGGCATATAAACACAGTTTGGATGAATCCGATACATTATATGAGATTTATTTAACCTTACTGTGATCCATCCCGCTGTGTTGTAAACAACAAAACCAACTACTGCATCCGTCGAACACAAACTGTATTTTAGTGGTATAAAACCCACTTACATTTATTAAGTGTAATTCAATACAACAGAGCTTTCCCGCACTAACATCATTCATTCATTCATTCATTCATTCATTCATTCATTCATTCATTCATTCATTCATTCATTCATTCATTCATTCATTCATTCATTCATTCATTCATTCATCATGTAGCCTCTTCCAAAGTGAGTTCTCGACACAGACCCATTGAGTGCTTCCTCTGTCAATGTCCAGTATCCCTTCTTTTCCTTAAGGTCATCCAGCAGCTGCTTACACCTTCTTTCTCGTCTTCACGTCACTTCTATCCTTCGATCTATCTTTCATTCAATAACGCGCTGCAGAAGGCAGTTCCTATGCAAGATGTGACATCAAACTACACTGTGCAGGACCTGATTTTACAACATTCTACTGTTGTTGGTATTTCTGTTATTCTGCTTCTCCTCCTTTTCCTTATTATTATTATTGTTATTATTATTTTTATTGCTGTTAGAAGTTGTGTATAATTTGGTAGTATCTTTGATTTGTTCAGACGATTTAAGCAATTTGTCCATGTATATTGGCGGCAGAACACTTCTTATCTGCATGACGTTGTTTTAAGCTTCCCAAGCAGTAACATGCCACTAATCAAATTAAAACGCACACACTCTCTCACTTCGATATGAAAATGCTGTATATATGTCCTCTTTCTAGGGACGTTTGAGAAAACAATATCTACGATGGTTCATTTTCAAGAATGGCGAAATACAGATTTTAAGATATTTTAAGACTTAAAGGCCACGTTGAACAGTTTTTATTCCTTACTTTTATTGAACGCTCCTTTCCTTAACACTGCTTCTCCCTTTTTCTGTTCTTCCTTGCATTCTCTTCCTTCTCATACCTTTTCTTCCTGTCTTCTTGTTTACCCTTTTTATTCTCTATCTCGCCCTTTACCTTTTCCTTCCACTCCAACGTGTTTGCGTACAGCATATCAAGTGTGCACTGAACCCGGTCCAGCCAACTGTGATGTCACCCATTAGCTAATAGCAGAAGCGCGTTGTACAGCCCAGGTTTCGACTCTTCTGAACAGAAAGGATCTGAACAGACCGTTTCCTGGAAGGCTACAACACAGAACACTGGACGTGTGTTGCAGTCAAACGGAATTCTTCCTTGTCGTTGTCTGAGAAAAACACACACTTCTCCGACGGACGCTACTTTTCTGATCAAACACAGACGCACGTTAGCTTAGCCAGCAGCATGTACGGGTGTCGTATCACAAACGGCTTTGTTACTAGAAACAGAAGCACAACAGTAACTTTATCACGTACGCAACAGCAGTGTTCCACGACTAGTGGTTCACACTAGTACAAAAGATAGTGGTATCCCACATACAGCGCATCTCCTGTCTTGAAGAAACTGAATTAACCCTTTAAAGACTAAGCGTGTCTGTTTTATATAAGGACTCAGTGCGTACCGCGCTGTAAACACTCTCCGCTTCGGTTATAAAAACCAATCTCTTAATGTTTTATAAGGCAAAAGTTGCTGTTTGTTCTGAGATCCTTACAAAACACATAAACGCAATGTGGGCACCATGTAGAATTTTTTAATGTTAAACCTGGTGGTATGTAAAGTTACCGCTAGGCTTTAAATGTTAAAGAACATCTGGATCTCATGTCTCCTGCAATCTTTAGCGCCCGGAACCGAAAGTATGGCAGATCTCTGTAGATACAGTTCTGAACCTCCATGGTGGCATGTTATGAACACGTATAAAGTGCATAAAATATCTGCGTCCAGGCCTACATCCTTCTGCGCTCTTCTGACTGTCTACTTGGATTGGAATTGGTACGCATATCCGCAAAATGAATTCCACCTAAACCATGTGTCGTAGGAAAGAAAGAGTCGAGATGAAGGTGCTAATATCATGCCGCACATGAGCACAGATAAAAGTTCCAATTTTTTAAAAATCTGTATGGTCTGTCCCTCCTAAACACCAACATTAACCACGCCAGCATGGATTATTTTTAACACTCTTCCATGAAATTCCAAAATCTCAGCACTCTTAGAATTTTCCAGGTTTCTAATACGTCACAAGGCAAGCAGCAGCTGATGAAATCTCAGTATGCAAATACCGTCATTTTTTACGAAAATCAAACTCGCTCATCTTTTCGCCATAAACTTTCGCATTATTCTTGTATGTTCATGTCTGCAAATTATTTTAGTATAAATTAAATATAATACAAGGGTCCTTTATTGAAATTCTATTACCTTCTACTTTTTCAATAATAAAATATTTTAAAATGTTTAATATAATGACATTTCTTTCTATTTAAACACTACTCAACAAATCTCATACAACCGGCGTATAAACATGACTCTGTAACATATTTAACTCTTCTCAATTGTATGCGTTTATGACGATAAATACGGTAAGTTTCCACGTACACGCTTTCTGATCAGTAAGCTAATGACCCAAGCTAGCAAGGTATTAAGATGGGTCTCCTTACAGACCACACGTTGAGAAGCTACTAAACGTCCGTGTAATTCTGACTCTACCTTGCTGAGAGTTGTGATTAACGACGTGTCAGCGTGTCAGCTCACCCTTGCACCTGCGGCAGACTACGTGCAGTCTACACCTATCCACGGTCGTAAACAACAAGAAACAAACACAGCCCTCAAAGAAAACAAAGAGGATACTCCACAGATTCGCTAAGAGACATGGCGGAATCTGACACCGTGTTTGCACTAAAAACGTTAATTTCGTACTTTAACTTTCCAACACATCAATCACATGGCGTTTGCAAAAACGTGTTTCATGTCAGACTGTTAATTTCACGTAAATTCTTATACAGTTTATTAGCTAGGCCAATCGCCCATAAACAAAAGCTAAAATATAAAAACCTGTGATATCGCCATGATGTTAATCAACAATTTAAACAATATGTCCAAAACAAAAATTAACACTTTAACGTATCTGTCACACTAATTTTCAGGGACTTATAAACAGAAAACAATTCGCGAGATCATCATATTTTTACAGGCTATCACATTCAACATAAAAATTACCACCACATAAACTGTACTAATTTAACACAGGTCTGTGTATGACAATTTTTCAGCAGCCGCGTTCAATAACGTTCATTGGCATAATCCTTGCGGCCGCACTATGGTCCTGGGGTCGACTCAGCCGCCAACAGAAATGAGTACCAGGAATAGTTCCTGGGGGGTAAAGGCAGCCGGTACGTAGGGCTGACAACCTTACAACCTTCATGTGCCGATTGTCTTGAAATCTGGGAGCCTCAGCCTCCTGGAACCCTCTGGCCTGTACAGGGACTGTTTTACTTTTACCTTTGCGTTTAATAACACTAACACCGAGCAGCACGTCAAAAGTCGGTGCGCGCAGCCATCGCGTTTCAATTACTGAAGACTGTGACCTGGACATATGGCGCTGAAGAGACGCGTGCGTCATCATGGCTTCGTATCAAATGCTTTTGATAAAAAAATCTGAATTTCGCATGGCCTTGATGGTAAAGCTGGCATTCATCTGAGGTGTGACACCGTGTCTATTGGTATATATGTGTCCGATTGTGAGAGGCTTCCTAGCAAGCAACTGATTATGTCCGATTGTGACAGGCTTCC
>BLKM01001054.1:8625-23360 GCA_013340265.1 Coptotermes formosanus
TTCTCACTCAACTATAAAGTGCAACCTTAGTGTAACGATAACAAAAAGTTCTCCCTGAAGATGACCCAGTAGGGTCGAAACATGTAGGAGTGTGTTACAATTGATAAAACTCTGTTTGTGCATTTTGTTGGTGATAGCGTTTTTGTAAAATTTTCTTCGTTGTGATAGGGTTCCGTGTTTATAAATATGTCCCATTTGCCCCTACCCTGAGCCAGACGAATCCAATCCGTACTACCCCATCGTATTTCTTTGAGCTCGAGTTTAATAGCATTCTCCCATTTACATCTAGGTCTTTAAAGTGGTTTATTGATTTCAGGTTTCCCCATAAGAAGCCTGTATACATTTTTCTTCTCCAAGTACGTGCCACATTCGCCGCCCATCCCATCCACCCTGATTTGATCACCAGAATATTGTAGAATGTCAGATACTGGCTATTAATAACCTGTCGGCCCAATACATAATGAATTGCTCAGTCGTGAACACATCGCCCTATGGCTTTTGGTTATATCATTGGGAGGTTAGAATCACCGCACTGGGCGGGGCCACAACGCAGTCTTTACTGGTGATTACAGTAGCAACAGAACGCCCGGGCCTCCAGTCATGATCGGCCCTAACCCACACCACCGCAACTCATTACCATCGTCTCAATTTTATACCGCACTTCGTACTAGAAGTATGTAGATCAGCGTGTCTGGCGGCGGGGAGAGCCTATGTTGCAGTCCGAAGCTTTGAGACGGCGAGGGACACATCTGGGCCCCGCTGGGTGTCTTGGAGATCGAACCTGCGGCGTTTATTTCGGTATAATTAGCAGTTAAATTCGGTATAACCGTGTGCGAATGCTTAACGGCATCCGTACAGTCATTGTCGGTTTCTGAAATCGGTGAACGTCTCGACAGGAGAAAAAACACACGGCCAAGGATGAAAATGAGACATTTCAAAGAACTTGTTTGAATTTGGTGACGGGAATATTTTGAATCTGTCATACAAAACCGTGTTAAAATTTTGACTAGTACAATGTTCTCACTTAGAACAAGGCTATTCGTACTTGGCAGAGTCCTTCCTCATAATCTGTTAGTAGCTAAGCTGACCTCGATGTTCCCCATCTTCAATAAGACCACAGCTGTCATTACTGTCTTTAATCAGCCAACCCTTTTACCATATCTTGAACCAGACGAATCCGGTCCACGTCACTGGAGCCTGTCCTGTGGCAGCTTAATCCAATCAATAGCCTCACATCTTAATTTATATCACATCCTACTGAATCTTCTTCCACTTACGCATTTATCCCCTAAACTGTCTCTTCTACTAAGGGTCTACAATAAAAATTTTGTATGTATTCTTCGTATCTCTCTGTTTATCATTGATTGAAAAGCTGAGAGACTATCAGCTTCCTACAAAAATAATGTGTTCAGTAGATGTGGTTTTCTTTACACCTGTGAGTATTAAGTCTTCCGTACCATCGGAAGAGGTACCGTGGCCGAGACCGACTAACCGGCAACCGGCCACAACAGTCCTCTTTAAGTCGGTTTACTTAATACTAGTCATATTTTGTAAAATTATAAGAAGGCTTTCTGAATTGCAGTGGATGATTTTAGTCACATTAACCTTTTAAAGCCTAGCGGTAACTTTACGTACGACCAGGTTTAACATTAAAAAATTCTACGTGGTGCCCACATTGCGTTTATGTGTTCTGTACGGATCTCAGAACAAACAGCAACTTTTGCCTTATAAAGCATTAAGAGACTGGTTCTTATAACCGAAGTGGAGTGTTTACAGCGCGGTACGCACTGAGTCCTTATATAAAACAGATACGCTTCGTCTTTGAAGGGTTAATAAGTTGACAGAAATTATAAGCTTTAATACTGTAATCGGAGCGCTCTTTACTCTGTTAGTGGGATTGCACGTGTGTAGTATTTTTGCTTTTACCCGTCCTTCTTGGGAAAGGGCGAAGCACGGTGCTGCATTAAGAATACATGATTGTAAAAGGAACTGTAATTCATAATACTGCATTATTGACATTAGGAGATAAAAAGGCGCTTTAACTGCATTGTTGATACAGTTGATTCGGTTAATGCTTCTAATATCTTTCTTTGCTTGCTGTTAAATATTGTAGGTAAAGGACCCAGGTAGGCCCAAAAGAAAATAACATTTTGTGGTAGAAACTCAGTAGAAAGTACAAAATTTTCAGTAAAAGTACGAGACTAATATGAAAGAATAATTTTCCATGAAGATGCAGTCTAATCGTCGGCCTAAACGTCGGCAACAGGTCATACTTCTACGTGACGTCACAGAGCAAATCATCCAATTCAGCATTTAGTCACGGTGAAAACTGGGTATCTTCTGTAAAAGTCTGTACCTTAATACGCGCTTGTCTTTTGTGTCATTCAGAAATTTCTGATATTTATTCACGTTACCTTAAGTTAAGTAGCATTTTGCACCTCCTTCTCCCAGATATGACTCGTCTCCATTAAAGGCCGGTCGCATTCCTTTCTCAAATTCTACCTTTTTTTCCCTTAAACCATTCACATTCTTGTTTCCTGTTCACAAATAATTATTTCCCGCAAAATTTTATCGCTCTAACTTCTGTTACCCTCTTTTCATTTGGATCCACCATGTTCTTACAGGCATTCTATGTTAAAGAACCAAAAAAGGTTAACATAATACGCCCATCCCACTACGTTTTAAATTATACACGTTCTCTCCATAAAGCATCTCAACCAATTTTATCTTACATGTAGGAAGGTAGACAGGAGTGGGGGTTTCTACGGTAATACCAGAAGCTATATCTAACTATAAGATAATTACGTGTCTTATATGAAACATGTCCCATCACACCGAGAGTCGCTTCAATTTAAATATAATAATTATTTAAAACAAAACATGAAGGGGTTTAGTTTAATAAAAAAAAAGCATGACGAATGTTCAATTTGAGATGATAAAGGAATACCAAAAAGAAATCGAAAGTTCTGGGGAATGCTGCCGTAATCACACACACGCCGATACACACTGTACTGGTTGATTCAAAAGTTGGGAATCTATTGAATGTCCCCAGTCGTCGTGAGTAACTGTTGTCC
The DNA here is from genome assembly GCA_013340265.1 of Coptotermes formosanus. NCBI lineage: Eukaryota > Metazoa > Arthropoda > Insecta > Blattodea > Rhinotermitidae > Coptotermes > Coptotermes formosanus. The sequence goes on from BLKM01001054.1 coordinate 11,700, forward strand.
CGTATTTAAAATTCTTTGTAACTCACAGGGGGCTGTGTGCAGTCACAAGCCTTACAGAATGAATGATTAGAAATTTAATGTGTTCCATGTCCGTGCACTATATTATACAAAAACATTAATCACCAACAAATGCACGAAGAGTTTTTTCTTCAATTGTAACACACTCCTACATGTTTCGACCCTGCTGGGTCATCTTCAGGGAGAACTTTCTGTTATCGTTACACTAAGGTTGCACTATACAGTTGAGCGAGGATGTGCTGTTGACTGCGTACTGTGTTGTTTTTGGAGGCGTGAACTTGTTGTAGTCTCGGCTTGTACAAGCAACCTTGTATAGTGCAACCTTAGTGTAACGACAACAGAAAGTTCTCCCTGAAGATGACCCAGCAGAGTCGAAACATGTAGGAGTGTGTTATAATTGAAGAAAAAACTCTTTGTGCATTTGTTGGTGATTAATGTTTTTTGAATTATTAGAAAATTGACAAAAAGACTTGCCTTCTGTAAAGGGAGGCGGGGTTAAAATCGTATTGGTCAAGGCATATTGGTGAATGGCGTCACATCGAAACGCCTTCTGTAATAAAAGGAGCATAATATATTCGATCGAATGCTATGTAAATTCCAAGGTGACGATTTGCAGTCGAATCAGAAGTTCTGGGATATGATTGTCGTTGATTGAGTTGTTGCTGACATTTCGAAAGAAAGTGGTGCCCTCAAATTCAAGGGTAAAGCTGTCCAAGATGCACAAATGTCATATCCTGCAAGGTCTGGATCCTCCGAATTAAAATTGTCCCCATTATCAATGTAAATGCCTTCAACGTGTGCACTGTAGACGTAGAGAACAGACGTAACGATTTGATGGTTACATGCGTAATTTTAAGTTTAGGTGTGACTGTGTCAGTAATTTACAGACGGAGATTAACTAATGGGCATGCTGGCATATCACAGGTGTAAACAGCTGGCATGTCAGTTTGTCACTCAGCTCCATCTGGTGTCAGGTTTTAGAATACATGACGCTTTACGTCGTTTCACTGACACGTCTTCGTGGCGTGGTTCTCAAACACGGGAAGAATGTGTTATTTCTTTGTCATTACCTTTGGTAGAAATTTTTGATATTTTTAAATATTTCTACAGTCTAATAAAATAAATTTATCATTAAATCCGTTAATGTGTCAACCAAAGGTCATGGTTAAGCATACAGTCCTTCAGATTCGTATTGAGGTGCATCTGGGTTCGGATATGGATCTGACTCAATTATCTTCGCAGGTGTTTCATCTTTTCCTTCGGGCCATGCGCGCAAATGCGGGTATATTTTCTTAAATTAGGCTACGATCTGTTACATGCACAAAATTTTCATCTCATTGGTATCAGTCTGTCATTGTATGTGGTAAGGAAAGCGTTCGTAGGTGAATAAGTCGATACTGTAATAGAGAAAAATACAGGCCAACATTTGCGGAAATTACTACGAAATTTTTAGCAATATTAATGAAAACGAGGAAGAGGTGGAGCAAACAGACTGACTGAAGGGGATCACATGACGTCCTAGACGACAAAAGAGAACTAGAAACAGCTTGAGAACGCGTGTTATAGTCTATCGGTGGAAACATGGCATGTTCGTCAATAGTGGGAGGAGTAAAAGTCCGGTTCTGCTACCCGATTGGGTGGATAAAATATACTCAAAAGTATTAAGCAAAAAAAAAATTAATTAGGAAATTAAAAAATAATATACCTGTCAGTCGGACAGGAATGGGAGGAATGTTTCGAACTGTGTTCTTTGGTCACTTACAGGTTGTAATGAGCGCGTAAATTTATTATTTGAAATAAGAGAAAAAATACCTACCCTAAAAACGAATAGTAGTTGTGGAGATGATGCAGGGGGGAGGACAGAATTTATGGAATGTCTACGAAGTTGCAATTATAAATTCCTTTGGCATTCCAAACACGTGGTCTGTCTGTAGGCATGTATGGTAGACGCGGCTGGCTGTCCGATCGGTCGACCCCAGCTTTTCACTGGTGTTACAGAAACAATTTATACCTCTGGGGCAAGATAATCATGGAAGTATGCATAAAATTTTATGGGTAATTGCACGCAAGATGTTCAGTCCCTATGGCTCGCTTTTTAAGACTACAGTCAATTCAGGAAACAACAGGGACCTCGAAATAAAAGAAGCGTTCCGCTTTTCTTTATAGTACTTCATCAGCATTCGATGTAACTTTATAATGCAGTTCCTGATTGTTATTTAGCATTCACAATTTTCGTTATGTGCTTTGTTTACGAAATTACGCTTCAGTAATTTTAAATTGTACAAGTGGCAGTGCGATTTTGCCATAGTATAAAAATACGTTATGTATATCAATATTTTTCTAAATTCTAAAAGGTTTTGACGACGGTGTATAATATTGTGTGGCGATGGGTTTATGGACTTTATTCATCGTACGAAGAGTAAAATATTAAAAATATTAAAATCACAACGTTTTGGAAGCTGTCTCTGCTTCCGTCCTCAGGTGGAGGGGGAGAAGAGAAGAACGCCTACTCTGTTGGGCCCCTTAGACAGAGCTAGCCTCTGTCACTAGACGATTTTTAATATCTTACTCTTTGGACGGTGGATAAAGTCTATAAACGCATCGCCACACAATATGTTTCTACTAGAAATTTTTTTCCACCATAAGCTTAAATTATTACTTGGTGTATTAGAAAATACAGTTTTCTTAACATCATGTAGTTAAATCCCAGGTATAGTGCGCCCCCCCCCCCCCGATGGGGGGACCCTCACTTCGCACCCATAGAAGTCTGTGGACAGAAATTCCCTGTTATACGGTGCTTCGATTTACGTCCGTGCTCGATACGCCGCCAGAAATTACGGTGTGCAAACAGTGGGTCTGTATCGCGGTTTCTCTATATTTTTGTGGTTGAAAGTCGATACCATAGAATAGGAGCCAACTATTTGTTGTTAATTTGACTGTACGTGGAAGAATTTAAAAGCTACTTTCGTCGGTCTGACTCAGCCGAAGCCACGATTAAAACCAGGACTAAACACCCGCACCGTCTCATTCCCAATTTTTAATTAGACCTACTTACTGCTTTGTCGTGGGGTCGTGTAGGAAGTGTTCGTGGCAGGTTGGTTGCTGTCTTGCACATTCAGAACGCACGCACACACACACACACACACACGCGCGCGCGCGCGTGAAATACACATACTGTGTGTGTATGTGTGTACATATGTTTGTGTGTACGTACGTACGTACGTATGTATCTATGTATGTATATATGTATGTATGTATGTATGTATGTATGTATGTATGTATGTATGTATGTATGTATGTATGTATGCATGCACAGTGAAAATAAATTCTCGCAAAAGCCCTCCATAGTGTCAGTCGCTGTTAAGAAGCAGGCCCAATAAATTAACAAACGCCGAAGCAATAAGCAATCTTCTGCATGCATTCAGTTTTCTGCAACTAACCAGACTTAAATAAATCATTCAAAAAGTGCATGGCGGCCTTTGTTCTATACCACGCAGTCCATTTTGGATTAGGGGTGAACAAAATGGCAGTAAGACCGAATTTCCCGCCAAGTACTTCTGTTTATCCCTGTCAGTATCATAACACCGTTGCTCCACCGTCATCTTTCCATTCACTTACCGGCCGCCGATGCCGTGTAGTCTTAGCAGCAATAGACAGCGTAGTGAAATGAGACACTTCAGATAGGTCAGTTGCAGTTTCTTCGGAGGGACGTTGTGGCATATGTGTCTCTTAGCAGCGAGAAGGCCTTCTTGCGTTTGCCGACAGATATGCCTTTGTCCTTGGGGGAGTTTACACATTTCATCTTCTGTCTTCTTGGTTCAGTGCACAAAACAAGTTACTGCTTTATTCCTGTAAGTAAATATTAAGATGTCAATTCTGCGAGCTGGGGGGGGGGGGGCAGCCAGAAAGGCTCTTGTCCTGACTTCAAAACTGTCTTCACCTCACAAAGGAGGGCCTTCATTTAACGCTAGCGCACTCCACAGCCCGACGCTTGGTCTCTCTTAACTAATTTACGAACGCCGTGTGAATCAAGAGTTCTTGAGAAGCTGATAGTTTCATGGCTACTCATAGTAGGTCTCCGCATTTTGTGGAAACCGAAATTTCGTTACAGTCTTTTTATTTTTCTTAAAGCCGTCCATCCAGTGCGTTTGATCACTCTATCCGTTTATTAACCTTTTAAAGCCTAGCGGTAACTTTACATACCACCAGGTTTAACATTAAAAAATTCTACGTGGTGCCCACATTGCGTTTATGTGTTTTGTACGGATCTCAGAACAAACAGCAACTTTTGCCTTATAAAACATTAAGAGATTGGTTTTTATAACCGAAGTGCAGTGTTTACAGCGCGGTACGCACTGAGTCCTAAAACAGATACACTTCGCCTTTAAAGGGTTAAATTGCCCTCCCCGCTGTGTCTAGATATTGAATGTGACTGTTTGTCTTCGCTTTTGGCAACCAAAGTACTGAGCAACCATTAGTTTACACATAATTCCTGTTTTCGACATTGAAGTGCCGCCATAGGACAAACGGTCAGCTCGGAAAGCATTCAGGCGAGATAGTTACGTATAAACATAAGCAGTGGAAGGCGACTCATGCCGTGAGTGCACCGACATTTGTATCTTCATAATTTTGTGAAAAACACTGCCGTCGATACGTTTAAAATGTATTTACTGGATTACCGATGCAGTCAGAATACAGTCCAACATGCCTCTTTTATTATGAAAACGATAAATTTAGGTTTTGTAAAACTGCTACACGTTTCGCACTTAACGGTTCTTCATCAGGCCTTCCCTTCCTGTAGTGCAACAACCCAAATCGGGACTAGGCCTCCTTCTTTTGGAGGTTTCTAGATCACACTGAGACACACCACAGTCGGTAGGACTCCCCTGGATGGGTGATCAGTCCGTCACGCAGACCTATACGTGACAATACACAAACACTGTACAAGAGAAAAAAAATTCATGCCCCCCGGTGGGATTCGAACCCACGATCCCAGCAAGCGCTGGGCCGCAGACCTACGCCTTAGACCGCGCGTCCACTGGCATCGGTGCAATCAGGCTTATAAAAATGCAGGTGTGTAGAAGGTCATTTTATATCACAATGTTTGTTTCGTGGGATGAGATCTCATCACTACAGTTACATTACAGTTTATGAAACTCCACTGCATGTCGTCGGCCTATATTTTGATTACTGGAATTAAACCATAAATAAATGGAAAGAAGAAGACACAAGGTAGTTTAGTTTCCAAATAGTGTATACTTGGGGTTAACGGAAATATTTCGGACATTATAAAATCTCAGCATTTGACAGCCTGTTTAAACAACACACTTTAAAAGAAAGTTAGTGGAAATACATACAAACTGACAGTCGATATATCTGAAGAAAAGATGTGACTTGAGGAAAACAGACACCCGTAGGAAGTTTCTATTAATATGGGCGTTGAAGATTCAGTGTATGGGGACGTGGATTGGATTTACCTCTCCCACACAGTAACGAGTGGTGGGCTGTGTGGCCAGTGGTGGGCTGTGTGGCCAGTGGTGGCCAATGTGCCCAGCGGGGCTATGTGGCCAGTTGTAGGCTGTGTGGCCAGTGGTGGGCTATACTCTGCACGATATTAAACGCTCGGTTTTGATAAAAGACTACAGATATCTTGTCCAACACATCGAATATTTGCTTGTAAAACAATATGCTCCAAGGGATTGGTCAGTTCGTTAGTTTGTTAGTCATTTTGCTTATTTATTTTGTATACACATGTATATATATATATATACACACACACACACACACACAGTTCAGTGGTGTTTAAGTGCAGTGAAGAATAAATATGTCACTGCAGGCCTACCCATGTTTTGCTATTTAATACAATACCTCTCATCCAGTTACAGCACTGTGTGTGTAAAACACCAGGTCCATGCGGGACAGTCGTGTGGTTGTATGTGTACTCAGTGCTGCGTTGGATATTTATGTTTCATCAATTACCCATTCATTGCAGGCACACGGCTACTGTGGTAGCAAATCACGATTGAACAAACCAATCCATCAATCCTTCCATCTGATACTATAGTTTTACCTGAGTATATGTGATTCAAAATCAGATAATAGTAATGGTGTAATTAATCAACATCCCTTTCCATCGCTTCGCAATTTCCGAATCAGATCATGAGTGTATAATCAGGTACAAATATGTGCATCTGTGCTGAGAATGTTGATAGGCCTTTGATGAATGTTGAATATTGTCCCCCCATTAATTAGTGAAGGGTGCGACAGTAATAATTATTGTACCTGAATATAATGGTGTTACGTAAAATATCTAGTGTAATTTCCTTGTGTCTATGTTAGTGAAATATTGTTTGCGCAAGCTGTTTGTTCAGCCGTCTTTATCATCCCGTCCAACATAATCAACCGACGATTTTTCTAGAGGGTACAGCCATATAGTGAACGTAACTGCTACATAATGTTTATATGCAGTTAATGATTAGAGATTTAACTAACAAAGCTTTTGAGTATTTCGGTCTCCTAAGATGTGATGCCGCGACGGAGCAATACATCCCACAGGACCGGAATTGTCGGTGAACGCCGCCATGTGAACCACAAAATTCGCAAAACATATGTTATTTTTCTGCAAGATGAAATTTGTAGATTACACTGAATTTGTGAATATACAGTATATGGACAAACACGCTTAACTTTACTCAGACTTATACAGCGATTAACCCCTTGAAGAAGGAAACAATATGGAGGTATTTCTGTCTCCATTGCTCCTCGATATTTGAAAGAGCATTGGTTTGTTTGCAGGTTTCCACGTTTCATCCAGTGTTCGACTGGTAAGATTACTGCATAGACGTAACTTGAGGGGGGAAGGGGGTCAAAGTCCCCTTCAATATTTCTTCAACGTAGGAATTTTTTTGGTTACTGAATTGAATGATGACAAATAAAAATAGACAGAAAAAAGAAAACGAAAAACTTGCATTTTATGGAACCAGTTTTCCCTCTCTTTCAAATTTGACTCCTTTGTAAAATAAAGTTCTTAATACCCATGGTCAGTTGCCTCCCCCACCCCAAGTGTTATTAAACAAGTTACGCTTATGGAGTACTGTGAATATTAAATTAACTATCCATCACTGATGGAATGTTAGTGACAGGGGAAAGCCGCTTGAAATCTAACATTAATATTCATTATTCATAAATCTTCGGTTCGTACCGCACAGGGAACTTAGTGTGCTCCTTTCGAAAGACCAGACGGTTAATTATGTCCAGGGAAATAATGGTTACTTTTTGTAAGAATCGTACAGAATTTGTAAACACAATATATGGGTCAAATTTATAACATGTAGTGAAACCTAACAGCAGAAGTGATAACCACTAGACTTTAGCCTTTTAAAGCCTAGCGGTAACTTTACGTACCACCAGGTTTAACATTAAAAAATTCTACGTGGTGCCCACATTGCGTTTATGTGTTTTGTACGGATCTCAGAACAAACAGCAACTTTTGCCTTATAAAACTTTAAGAGACTGGTTTTTATAACCGAAGGGGAGAGTGTTTACAGCGCGGTACGCACTGAGTCCTTATATAAAACAGATACGCTTCGTCTTTAAAGGTTTAAAGGGTTGTTGCAATAAAATAGAGGGAATTTTTAGTATTTGGTGAGGGATCTTCATATACACTGGCTTTTCTGTTGTGTGAAGACCGTCTGTAGTTTATTCACACTTTTTTTGCTTTAATTGCTTTGAGGGTAACACCATGTAAAGGTAGTGTACATAAAGATGAAGCAATCATGGAGATCGCGTGACTTGCAGTCCTCTACCGCCAGAGTGCAACCGTGTCTCCTCCCACAAATAAAACAAGTGACAGATGACATGCGACGAGCGTGAAGACACACTTAAAAAGTACAAGTTTGCTTTCTTCTTCATGAAGGACGTAGAATAAGACAGGAATAGAAAGATGGCCGTTATGTAATCTTGTCTGTCCCTTTCTTAACGAGAATGATAAATGATTTACACTCAAAACGCATTAAAAACTGTTGTAGACTGTGTTTATAACAGGCTTGTACAGAGTGTATTGGTTCTGTCTGTAATATATATTGGTTTGCTCTAAGGGTAATAAAAAGTGACTATATAATTGGCGGTTTCACGGAGTTCTCAGGCGAAATTGTGACAGCGCATTGGGAATTAATTAGTGCCACACTCGGCTGTAGGCGGTAGTGTTAAAGCTTTTCTTTAGAGGTTATGTACAATGTGATTTTTAATTCCTTATGTTATCCGAGACTGTTTTGTGATGATGATGATGATGATGATGATGATAAAGTGGCAGGAAACAAGAATTTCTGGACAGATCTTGCTTTAATTAATTAATTAATTAATTAATTAATTAATTAATAATTTTATTAATGAACATTGTACCGAAATTAATAGTGTTAACTTCTAGTGTCGATTGTTAAGATTAGATGTGCGTCGACCTACAGTTTGTTGGTTGGAAAACCAGAAAGCGGTAGACCAAAGCGTTGATGGGAATATAATAATAAAAATATATTGAAATTTGCATACGAGTTTAGTGTTCAATTTTTCTCACAAAATGCTCAGTGACAGCCAACTCTGTTTGTATCTCTTTATTTGGAGATTTTGAGCTACAAGTTTCGGCCTATGTCGGTGCCTTCATCAGGCTGCTGTACAAAAACATTAATATTAAAGCTGTGCTTTTCAAAAAGGGAAAGGCCTTTCACTTCACAATGGGTTAAAATATACAGTTTTGTATATGTATAAAATAAAATAAGGTAAAAAGATAGAGTGAATGAGATAAAGTATGTATAAGGCATGTGCAGCTGTATAATACAAAGGAGAAAACCACAGCCGACCGTAAGATGAACACGTGTATAATAATTGTTGATTTTCGCGCTAGCGGCCCCCCACCAATGTTGTGACTGGAACTTTCATCTATAGATGTGTCTTGTGTGCGATGCGATGTTTATTTTTCTTGGGCTTTTCCGGTCTCTGATTTTTGGTTTGGTTGTTAACCCTCGGCGAGATCTTCCCGTATTCCTTATCTATGAAAATATGATATAGGTTGCTGAAATGGTAAAGAGCATTTTAGTAGATAAATTTGCATATGAGTGTGTGCAGTGAAGGGTGTGGCTCATGATAGATTCCACTGGTGAGTTCATATGTACACATCAGTGAAATGTTGGTTGTAATAAATGGGAAGGGGACCCGTTGATTAGGCTGCGACTGCTGTTTTCAGGCAGAATTGTTTGCATTTGTAATGGTTGTAAAGTAAACTTAGGTTATAAGTTACCAAGCATTCACTTATTTAACCCTTTAAAGACGAAGCGTATCTGTTTTATATAAGGACTCAGTGCGTACCGCGCTGTAAACACTCCACTTCGGTTATAAAAAACCAGTCGCTTAATGTTTTATAAGGCAAAAGTTGCTGTTTGTTCTGAGATCCGTACAAAACACATAAACACAATGTTGGCACCACGTAGAATTTTTTAATGTTAAACCTGGTGGTATGTCAAGTTACCGCTAGGCTTTAAAAGGTTAAGAAGAGAAATGCCCATACATTTAACAAGGAAAATCGATTCCGGCTAACAAATCGTACATCAACTATTTACACGTAATTACCATATCGCACATTCAAAAGTCCTTTTGGGGACATTAGTGCCTGCTGGCGACAGCTCTGAACTCTTCTCAAAAATGAACCAGGATTTAACAATGGTCATTCAGACCTATTCACTGCTTTCCAAGTCCATGACAAATTCTTCAAGACAAGTGTAGTAAGCGGATTCCCTTTCTTGGCAGTTTGACAGGTCTCTCATGATATATTTCACCTCCCCACACATTCCCTCTTCTTTTGACAAAAGTATGTTACCTATTTCTATTTTCTACTTCCCAAAGACACGGGTGTCCTTCACCACCGGCCGTTTATTGTTAAGAGTCGCACTATTTCGTGTGAAAGTAAAGAACATGAACACGGCCAGGCGATACCCTTATTTAAAGTTTCTTTTAACGTCACTGTATATCATCTAAATTCTAAAATACGGCTTCTTTCAAACACCACTACAGAACGACACTTGGATAATGAGGTTGTCAGTACTGGCGACAGGGCCGTGTATGTACTAATTTTGGCATATTTTTCTTCTGTTTTGGCAAATATTAACAACTTTACAGTATTTTTAAATATTTTAAAATATGATATGTCATTGGAAGCTGTCACAGTGCAGTGATATTTATTTCTGTGCAAGTAGTAATAACTACATGACGGACACAGGTAGATATTAGTACGCTGGCGCCATTTAAGGCAGTGTCATGGAATTGTATATAAGAACAGGGCTATATGACGTAGTAATCATTTGGACCGATCTTTGAAAAGTGGAGAAGTATTACATAGAGGGAAGGAGGAGAAAAGTATCCTGCGTACAATAAGAAGAAGAGAGGCTAATTGGATTGTTCACATCTTGCGTAGGAACTGCCATATAAAACACGTTATCGAAGGGAAGATAGAGGCGAGGGGAAGAGGAGGAAGAAGATGTAAGCTGTTATTGGAGGACCTTAAGGAAATGATAGGATTCTGGAAATTGGAATAGGAAGCACTAGATCGCACTTCGTGGAGAACTCGTTTCGGAAGACGCGATGGACCTGTCGTGAGATGGGGTAAGTAATGAATATAGTTTAGTAGGAGAGTCCACTCTCCTGAGATTTGGTGGTGGGCCAGTGGACATTCTGTTACCGACGTTTCAAAGAACGTAGTGCCTTCATCTGCAAAGGTCTAGGTTTCTTCTGCTAACGCCCAGTGGTGGTTACTTTTAAACACAGCAGTGGGCTGTACGTTGTATCAAAAGTTGTGGAATGCCTTAACTGATTGGGCCAACTGTTGACGCAGTAATTACTGCGCGCCATGAGGTGACTTACATAAAATCAGTCATACCACTTTCCAAACTGGTCACATTTATGTTGATGTTCTGCATACCAAGTTTGTTGCTTACTTTTAGTTTATGCATGTGTCGGGTATTTGTACTGTCATTGTATGGGGGGGGGGCGTGGCTGCATTTGCTATTTTTCCCCCCCTGTACAAAAAGAAAGAGATAACAGATCGCCCGCTGAGTTCGGTGGATGAGGGTTGCTTGCTTGGCTGAAAACTTCCAAGAGGTCTTCTTTGAAATGGTTGCATTATAGATGACGGTAAAGTATCCTATCAGCATGGAATTCTCCCTTAGTCAAAATATGACGCTTCCACCCCCCCCCCCAAAATTGTATTTTTTTGGTATTTTTCAATGTTTACTACATCTCCGTTATTTTTACTTCAGTTATGTCGTAAAGAATCTCCTCCAAATATTAATAAAGTAGCTTCAAGTCTTCAGGAAGGTTACGTTGCGTCGATTGTTAAGTGCTTACCGTCACTGACAAGGTTCGCAGCGCATTCCTTCTCAGGGTCAAGCACACCCAACAAGCACTCAAGACGCGTTGCTGTTAGAACGTCACATTTCGTATTACTAGAGTAATGAATTCAAACAGCAAAATGCCTCAGTTTCCGGCTGAATGATGCCTTCATTTGACAACAATTCATCAGTGTGTGGCCGTCCACAACAACAACAACAACAATAATAATAATAATAATAATAATAATAATAACAGTATAATCTAATAAGA
>BLKM01001059.1:0-218319 GCA_013340265.1 Coptotermes formosanus
GCACTCTCATTAAGTCGTGAGATATTAAATAAAAAAATATTTAGAAATAAAGAAAGTGGCTTACTTGCGTGTCTGTTGCAAATTTTTATGGAAATACGCGCACAAAAGGTGGCTTAAACCGGATTAGCAAAATCTAATTCCCCGTCACTTGTTAATGTACCAAACCAAGACTCATTAAATATATCTGATAAATAATTGCGCCAAATATTGTGTATGAATATGTTATTGTTGGATACATAATATTTGGCCGTATTCTTGGTGTGATCTGTGTGAGTATCAACGTGAAGTAGCAATAAAATGAACCAAGTAAAGTGACGAAGCTAAGAAATTCTAAAATTCAAATTGTCATTTTTGTTTTAGGTGGAAGCTCCATTCTTTGATGCTTTACCGTAGGGGAAAGGGTCCCGGTACCTATTTTATACAAGACTGTGTGGGCCCAAAGCTGGTATGAGCGCTTTGGAAAGAGAAAATATTCAGGAATCCTGTCGAGAATCAAAGCTTGTTTCCTCAGTTGTTCAGGCTGTAGTCACTATACACACTGAGCTATCCGAGGGATGGCACGTGTGCAAAGAAATCATTATTACAAGAAGAAGAAGAATAAGAAGACATGCACAAAATATCGCTTATCTCTCGTTTAGAACAAAAGCTTATTTGAGAATAACTTTTCTGTTATTTTTAATAACAAAAGTGTATACACTCTATACTGATTTCAAAACACATTAGAAATAGAAAGCTTTCAGTTTCTTGGTTCATTTTAATACTAATGCTAATTTGTATGTGATCTTTTGTTTTATACATTTTATGTAAAACTGTTTTAGATGTTTAACACATATAAATTTGTACAAAAGATTCAATACCATAAAAGAGAAGAAACTTACACAATATATGTTTGTACAGATGTTACGCCCTCACTCGATGTAATATTGCTCACTGACAAGTGAAATTAAAGAAAGACACAGGCGTCAACAATTTTATTCCTAACAGCGATGGCACAGTTACCAGTGGCTTCACTTTTTGCTTCAGAAGTAGAGCAGAAAAAGACTCAAGTAGGACGAGATACTAAGGTCCGTACTCCAAGTGTTGATACCAAGTGCATTTTCTTACGTGTCTAGCATTGACTGTTGACATATGCAATTTGGGCTCACATGAAGTCATCCTTAATCCTTATGTTATTTCCATATCGTTATTTGTCCTTTCCCTAAAACCATTTAAAATGCTTTTAAGTATTTAAAACCTTCTCGTCGTCTTTGCCTACCCGAATAGCCAGTGCAGATTTTCATGTACCTCGTATACAGAGTGTGAGCAAAGTCCGTGTGCACCTGTCGGAGGTAAGGTATAGGTTACAGGAGAAGTTGCAATGAACTTTGTACTTAGGGTTACAGTAACTGTTGGAAGTGCCACCATGGGCATGTAGACGGGCTTCTACTCTCAGAAAGGCACTACATGAATGCTAACTAAATGTGGTGTGTGTGGGACTTCCAACACAGTGCAGCACCGTTTTTTCACAGGTGCACAGGAACTTATCGCTCACCCTGTATATATACATAGTACAAAGAAATTCGCACACAACATTTTCGTGGTATGATCACTTGTTTTCAAAAGTCGCAACTGCACTACACCATACTTTCTGAAATGTTTAGCTTTACATGTTATACATCTCCGTTAAATGGCGCAAGATGTTAAATTATCAACTCATGGGAGTTTATGGGGTTCAAGTAGTGTAGTATATGACGTGTTTTAGATATGTAAACAGTTACCGGCATTTCGAAGCGTATTTTTCTCTCCGTCTTCATGTCAAAAATTTCTGTATAAGAAGGTTGTCTAATTGAAAACACAAGTTGTATTAGCAATATCTTTTCGCTTATTGCAGCTTTAAAAATTCTGTATCAAAATCAATGTATATGAGCAAAGGATAACATTCATTTTTATTAACATTTGGCAGTGCAAATTATTCGCGTGTGTTCCAACTGTCTGGTCCAAGTAAATTTTCCCGAAAATCTATAATATTGAAGTTCGATATCAGCCACAAGATAACAGGGGCTTACGGAAAACAGACATAAAGCACCGTAAAATTACGGGTCGATTTGTGCTCGACACTGGGCTTAGTATAGCGGAATGCGCTGTCGAGTTTAGCTCGACATCGGACGGATAAGGTTTCATTTTCACAGGTCTACTAATGATCCTACGTATGAGATTTTTTATTTTTGCATCGTGAAGATGGAGGCAGAATACTCCACCAAAGTGACGGTAACTGTTTACCGATTGAAGCTGCAACATGTTCCACAAGACTTAACTCTTCTTCAAGAAGGGATGTTGGTTAGCGCGTATGAGCAACTATCAGCTGTAATTAATTAGACATAATAATTTATTTCCGCCGGCCCCAGTGTCCATGCGGTCTAAGGTTTAAGTCTGCGGCCGAGCGCTTGCTGGGATCGTGGGTTCGAATCCCACTGGGGGCATGGATGTTTGTGTCTTGTGAGTGTTTATATTGTCAGGTATAGGTCTCTGCGACGGACCGATCCCTCATCCAGAGCAGTCCTACTGTCTGAAGTGTGTGTTTGAGTGTGATCAAGTGGAAATATAAACCCTCTACATCTACTCTGAACAAGTAGGTAGAAGAGGGAAGGACTACGAAACGAAAAGAAAAATGTATTTCCTTTAAACAAATGAATTAATTACAGATAATAGTTTCTGCACGTAAAGTTTATACCGTAGGCCTACCCAGTATGTAATGTCATTAGGATCCAAGTTAAAATAAATTTAAATGTAGGCAAGAAACAACGTATTGAAGTACAGGGACTGAGTCTGGAGTGATCCTAGGTAGTGCAATGGCGGAAGGGCACATTCAGCATGTCACAACTGCAACAGCCAGTGATGCTGTGTCACCGACTGTGCTACACAAATTTAAATGGCTTCTAATACAGCGGGTAAAATTCTTCTGATTTTAGATTTGAAAAGAAGTCATTTGTAAAAACTATTCTGTATTTAATGTATTGTATGTAACATATATATATACAGCTGTATTGTAGTATAATTTTTGTATTCGTTCATTTCAGAGTCAATCACCATTAAAAATAATGCCTCTAGTTTTGAATGTTATATTGAAGGTACGGCATTAACTTCCAATTCTTCTCGCAGATACATTCCCCTTCCCTCAGTAATCAACATAACACAAAATTACGTAAATATAGCTTTGAACTTTCATATGAACCCATATTCAAAGCAGTGTTTATCCTCTTAAAGTTTCAGCACGATTTATTCTATATTATGCTGTCTGAAGCTGAATTTGTATTGCACTGGATTCACACACGGCGTAAGGAAAGTAACCAACAATACGTATCTCGCTGAAAAAGAGACTTTGGTACCCAAAAACAAACTCGCAGAAATTAGGTCAACGACATATTTTAATTGTTCTGTCATTAATAATCTGTGAAAAAAATGTTGATGGGTAGACATATATGCCTTCAATTTTAAATATTTTCCTTCAAAATCTCGAAGAAAATAAAAATAATATTTTACGGATATCAACAATCAATATTTACAATGTTTCAGAAAGCGTGTATGTATGTATGTATGTATGTATGTATGTTACTCATAAAGTTATTGATAAAGCTTTATTGTTACATCCTACGGTGTACAGCACATCCTACGGTGTACAGCACATCCTACGGTGTGCAGCACATCCTACGGTGTACAGCACATCCTACTGTGTGCAGCACATCCTACGGTGTACAGCACATCCTACGGTGTACAGCACATCTCTGTAGAACAGGGCGGGTAATGTACGTATAACGTAACGCTGTGACGCGTTTGCGTAATCTATATACTTCTTCCACCATCCCAGCAGCGCGATACCATTTCACTCTAAGAGAATGTTCGTGTTAGGATTTAATGTCGCCGGCTACAATAAAACGTACTTAGGTCTTCATGTAAAGTGCCCTATATTTTTGCTTGATTTTAACGAAACTTGGAATTTTTAGGCAGATTGTCATAAAAACCCCCAATATCAAATTTCACGTAAATCCATCCAGTTGGAGCCGCGCTAATACATGCGGGCAAACGGACAGACTGAGAGACGGACATAACGAAAGTAACAGACGCTTTTTGCGACTAGGCGAACGCGCTCAAAAAGTAATTAGTCCGCTATATTGCACTGTGTGGAGATGTTGATTTGGAAGAAGTTATAGGCCTATCGCAAGACAGACTGCGTAATGGATGAAAGATAAGTGTGGATTTATTGGGTGACAATACATTAGTATGCCATACGCTTCTTTAAATAATTTAATTCACCGCTTGTGATATAAGACAGGGGTGCACCCAGAATTTTGCATTTCGGGGGACTGACACTGAGGCTGTATATAATTTGTTTGGTTTTAAAAACTTAAATAATCACGTCGTAAATATGCCTATAATATAAAACTCTTTGCACCTGCATTTATGTACGTATAAATATAACGACATGCTTTATGAATTACCTAATTTAAATCTGTGTTTCTTTAATTTCAGTTTAGAGGGCGGGTTGCAGCCCGGCATCCCCCCATCCCTTGGGTGCGGGCCCAATATAAAACAAATATTTTCTCGAACTTTTCAGCAAAATACAAGAGGCGTGTCCACGTCGGCTGTCCGTCCCTACATATGAAGCAGAAACACTTTTCTGCTGAATATGTGTACATTAAATTTAATGTTAACGTGTCGTAGGCGAGACGGCCGCTGGCCGCAAGTGTCGTCAACAGGACAAATCAGTACCTACATCTGATACTACTGAGAAAGACAAAAATAAATTAAACATATTGGGGTCCCGGGCCCCCTTCTGGACTGCCGGACCCGGGTAAGTTATACCGGCTACCCCCTCCCCACTTCACGTCGGCACTGCACTGCAGGCCCGTAGCCAGGGGGGGTGCAAGCCGCTGCAATCGCTAGGAATTTGCAAGATGTCGAAGACCAACATGCTGATTAGAAGTGTATTCCGTGAAGATAACGTAACGAACTCGATCCGTGAAACAAAAACACAGATGCGATGGCAGAGAGCGCTAGCAGCGAACGATGTACAGAGTATACACAAAAGAATGGTGCGGTTTCAAAAGTTAACAAGAAATTTATTTCTCACCTTACACGGGCGCAACGTACACCCTCAGCAGCGGCAACTATCCAAGTTTCTCATGCGCTACCAGCAGTTCGCTTCTTATGCTTACCGCGGGGCCGCGGGGCCAGTTTGCAAGATCGTGTTCTTCAACAGCGCTGATTCGGACGTGCTGCAACAGGAGACAACCACCTTCTCCCTTGGCCACACCGTTCGCCGGATCTCACACCATGCGATTTCTTTCTTTGGGGGTTCGTTAAAGACAGCGTTTACGTACCACCATTGCCCATGTCCCTCAAGGAACTTCGTGATCGGATAACGCATGCACTGCAGACCATTACAGCGGACATGCTACACCGAGTCTGGGATGAATTTGATTACCGCGTGGATGTGTGTCGTGTGACCCAGGGTGCACACATTGAAGGATTGTGATTAATGCATGAGGAACTTGGACAGTTGCCGCTGCTGTAGGTTTAAGTTGTGCCCGTGTAAGGTGAGAAATAAATTTCTTTTTATCTTTTTGAAACCGCACCATTCTTTTGTGTATACCCTGTATATGTGATAGGTTCACGCATAAACAATGCGGTATCATTTTAGTTACAGTTCTATCACAAAAGCGTGGGTTCGTTGGTTAGTGCCATAGTGCAGTCCACTTCTGAGAACCCTTTCGCCTGCAACTGTCCAGAAGTTTCCACTAGAATCGTGACTTTTCTACTTACTGTGGGATGTGTCTGGCGCCCCGGTGAAATTCAATGGGCCCGTTGTAAAGAGGTGGTGCGGCGCATAAGCGGCGCCCACGTACAATGTACACGACATATTCCTCTATCCATTACGTATCAGCCACCTGTAAATTTGATATTCTACCTTTTCCACGCATAGGTGCAAAGGGAGAATGGTGAGCAGGTGAGACCTTTGTATGTGGTATTTGTGTTACAGGTATTCAATCTTTGCACACCACTGTGTAAGGAAGATGAATCATACTGTCTTCTGGGATGTGACCCCTTTTGCCTGGAAGAAGATACCTGCTTACGTACTCTGAAGTTTGAAACAGCTAGTTCCTCCAATACGTCAGTACAGTTCTGCCAGAAAACACGGCGTTACATCGCAAAAGGCACTAAGAGTAATATTTACTGCTGTAAACACCGCAATTCTCACAAAGGTAGTACCTTTGAAGGCTCGAATAATCGACGAGAATTTTGTACGTATGCAGATTATTGTGACTTAAGACATTGATGTCCTGAAATCGGGTGGCCACGGATAACTAAATTCTCAGCCAGACTGTCGTAGTTTCACAGACCGGGAGTAGTAGATGGCGGTAATAGTCTGTGTTTGGATTTGGTTACTCATGGTCAATTGCCAAATAGTAGAACGTTGAGAATTTCTGAACTCATAATTTCGATTCACAATTGTTCATTTTGTCGTACGTCATCACAACCAGCGTGAAAGTGTGGAAATTCTGCGGAAATTTTGCTGTATGTGATCTTGCATAATTAAGTTTCCGATACAGAAGTCGTTTTCTTTAATAGTCATATTGTGGCCATGCGGTGGTTTCAAGGTGGAATAGCAGAGGCGGTTGCAGCTTCAAAGTCTAAAAACGCCGTTTTTGTTGTGTTCGTTGAAGGTTGGTTCGAAGTGCGTCTTCAGTTAGGTTTAGATGTACTGTGCGATGCGGAGTAAGAGTGACTCCCGAATTCATATCAAATGTCATATAAGTTGGACTTAAACAGCATCGGACGAGTTGGAGGGTCGGGAATGTGGTGCACTCAGCATCTGTCTTCTCCCAGATTATGGACAGAATCGGAATTGAAGTAGTTAGGGGGAATATACTATATAAATACTATTACGCTAATCGAATTAAATAAAACCCCTTTGCATGACAGAAAGGTATGGGGGGAGCAGAGGTGTAGCTCCACTCTGTCACAGCATTAGGTGGAGATGAGTAGTCAGCCTCACGCTCGAAAAGTATTGTGGGATATCTATTGGATAGGGGGCTGGATGGTCCTCATCCATTCTGGATGCTTTGGACAGAAGAACATTTTTTGGCCCCACGTTTCCTCTGTCTACTAATACACTATTACTCAGTATAATACAGTAGTAATACACTATCTTCCCCACCCCCCACTGTAATTCAGAATTTGTTTAAACATAAAGACCCTTAACTAGGGTGATCCATAAAGACAATTTGAAATGTTTCAAGGGCAGTTTTAATTAAATTTTCTGGCTTCAAAAAGAATCCTGGTGGTGCTTGTGGTTAAAGATATTATTAGCAGAAATTTGTTGTATTATAGGGACTGTTGCCTTTAAGGCTTGACTCCCTGTAAGTCATGCTGATATAATCAATCACAACAACAGTTTATACAGTGCAAAATTATTCCTTGTGTATTGTGTATTAATGTTAATGCTTCACTTTTGTTCCTATTTGAAGGAAAAGATGGTGCATCAATAAATGCAGCTGCAACAGTGGATAATGTTGCAGTTTCATCAAAATTGGAGTCAGATGACTTTGTGGCAATAAAACTTGACAGTGGATCAGAAGCCTACAGGCAGTTTGTTCAGATTTGTATCCTTTTTGACAGTGTCTGAAATCAGAGTGAATAATTGAAGTGTGCATTTTGCATTGGGAACAATATCTTGTCTTTCATCATTATTATAGTCATATAGCCCGATACTTGTGTTATTTGCGCTGAAAATATTATGCTGACTTAAAGTACAAACTTTGTGTGAGTGTCTGTAATAATATCTCTAAGAAGACAGTAAAAAATATTGACAGAAATCATGGTAAGTATGTGGAATAGCTAGGCTCAGGATGCAGTACCCCTGCCATACTCCTCTCATTGCTTTTGTTTGCTTTTCTTGATTTGTAAGATGTATTTTATGCTTTTAGGCGCATTTGCAGAATGGCAAAATGCAACTGTTAGCGTCATCATGTCCATCCGTCTGTCTGTCTGGCCGTATGGAACTTCTTGGCTCCCACTGGACAGGTCTTTATGAAGTTTTATGTTTGAGTATTTTTTGAAAAGCTGTCAAGAAAATTCAAGTTTCATTAAAATCTGACAAGAATAATGAATCCTTCATGTGAAGATCTATGTACCTTTATGATAATATCTTGCTGAATTTGACTTAGAATGAGAAATGTTGCGCACAAAAGTTGTAGAGAAAATCAAGACACTCATTTTATGTTCAGTAACTTGTTTCTGAAAATTGTGCAGTTTATGGGATAATGTGGAAGAATATGGCAAAGCCAGACATGCCACAGATTACAGTATAATACAGCACGTGTGTTTTGCATGTTGGATGACTAAGGCTACAGACACACTCATGATATGTAATACATATTTTCTTTAACATCAACAATGGTTACGTGAACACGCCACAATGTTACATTTGCTATTATTCCTAGACATGAAGATAAGTTATAGAAGGTTAACCAGGCTAACAGAGCAAATCCTTGTCACTGAGAGACATTACAAGGCGAGAGGGAACTGCCTGTACAGAGAGAGAGAGAGAGAGAACATACACAAGGCTTAGAGTACTGACATAACTGGTATCTTTTTCCCAAGGTTTGTCTCCTTGAATTTATGCTTGGAGAATTGCGGATCAATCATGCATGCATATAGAAATACTCTCCCAACAGAGAAGTTTAGAAAAATCTAAGCCTTTTGTGATGTGATACCATGTTGATCAGTATGAAGTCATCATATACTCATCTGCATTTCATATTATTACAGGCAACTTGAATCTTTATGAACACTGCTGTGAGAACATTGGGTCATGCACTATACCCAGTTATTTTTCACTGGCCTCATGGTTGCTTAGTTCAAGGGTGAGGAAGAAAAGGAGAAGCTGCTAAAACAAAGTAGGGAAATTGGTTGTCATGTGTGTTTAAGAATCTGCATGAAATAACCTGTTGATAACTGCAAATTGTACTGAACATGTCACTGTTTTACGTATGTTGCTTTAGTATGTAGCCATGGCAAACTTAGATGTGCCTTTGTAAGACGGTGTAGTAAGACTTGTACATTAAAATTTATGCAGTAATTTTTGTTCTAATGTAGACAAGGTGTATCCTAAATGAGGATGTGAATTTATGAGTCAAGATGAAGCAAGAATCCTGGTAGTATGGGTAAATAGACTTCCAACTTGGACTTGGATCCTACCAATGAATATCATACACATAGATACTGGCATATTCTCAGTCTGCGAATTTCAAAGATTGTTTCACATGTTGTGGGAATGTCTGAATTAGGCACTGCATTTGATAGTTATATAGTTGGTGGTTAGATTTGGTATGAAACTTAAAGCTTTTTCATCGTGTTGAAAGATACATTCCATTGCATTCATCTTGTGTGGAGAGCTGTGTATAATTTTCGTTAAGAACCCCTGGTTTTAACATGGTAGGTGCTACAAATCTTTCTGTGTTGGACATACTTTATTCCTTGGAGGCTTATGCCAGTTGTGTACAAGATTGAAAAATGCATTGGAGAGACTGTTGGATGCTGTATTATGCTGTACAGCTAAAAGATGCAGACATTTTGAAGGACTGCCTCCTTCTTCAGAGTAAAAGTAATGGAAATTTAATGTCAGTGGGTTTGAATGGGACAACAAACTAGATGTGTACAGTGTGTAACTGGTTCAGAATGCAATCATGAAAAATGTTTAGCAAGATTTTCTACATGAAACTGGTGAAATGCAAGTGGTCGCCCATCAAAGTGAAGGCCAGGATCAGTGTTGCCATCTTGATTGTGGTACTTTTACGGGTGCTGCACAGCTTGCATTCCACCACAGTCATGCACAAATGCTTATCAGTCACCTTTCATGACCACTCACAGGACCAAAAATTCTCCTTGTTAAATTGTTAGTTTATTTTTGTTTTCACATTTATGAAAGGTGTATCCATCATTTTCATACTTTTTATTGGTTGTAACATTTTTTATTCTTTGCCTGGCAGAAGTAGCATAATTTGGCTGTCCATTTGTAGCAGATGTTTCATCACATGACATAAATACAGCCCTTAATATCACTTAGACCAGCTGGTGCCTGTTCCATCCCTGTTCTTTATTGGGCGAAATGGAGTACCACTGGAAATTGTGGCTGGAGAAGTAACTGTGCCTGAATTGCTTCAGAAAATCTCCTCAGTCCTGGGGAAAAGTGGAAAAGTATCACCAACTGAGGCAGGTGAGATATGAATGGCTTACTGACAGTAAATTTTAAAACTAGTTGTGGGACTGTCCAGAAAACTCAAAATAGGTATTGAGGATCCATTGAATTCGATATATGTAGAAGGCACTGCAGCCCTCCTTAATATGTTATGCGCATTAAGTAGAAATAATAATGAGATTTATTCTACTTTTAGCAAGAGCCAGGATGGCATAGTCGGTATAGTGACTAGCTTACAGGCTGGATGAACCAGTGTTCAAATCTTGGCAGGTACAAGAATTTTCTCTTGTCAAAATTATCCAGACTGACTCTGGGGCCCACCTAGCCTGCCATTGGATGGGTACTGGGGTTGTTTCTCAAGGATCAAGTAGCCAGGGCGGGCGTTATGTTGACTGCTCACCTACATATAGTGCCACAGTTATTATGAGTGGAGCTACACCTCTGCTCCCCCCGTATGCCTTTGTGGCTTGTACAGGAACAAATGTATCTAGCAACCCAGATGCAGTTTATGAATAACAGAGCTGGTCATAAGTGTTTATACTTTTGACAATTAAATTCAACCAATGTCTTACACTATCACAACCTACAGGGTATGCATTGAATGACACGTGGTAATGGCGTTTATTGAGCAGCGGATGAATTATTCAGTTGGTCAAGTAACTCCTCATGGTGACTGAGCTTTGTTCCTGTATATTACTGTTATCATTACAAAAGCCTGATGTTGGACCTAGCTAGTCAAGTCCAGTTCAGTTTATATTTCGTCAACCAGCATGTGTTTTTGATAGTATAATATGTTCATTTACGCTGTGTTCTCTTCCCATCTGGTCCAAGGTATTGTGTGCATTTCTTGTTTTCCCCACTATTTATGATGAGACAAAACATTACCACAATTTGTGAAATTCTTGTCATTATGTAATTCTGTATATTCGTGTTGCATTATCTACTTCGGGCCCACACAAAAAAATGCAACTTCATTACAAAGGGCCGTATTATAATTTTAAACACTTAATTACAATACCATTTTGGTCATTTGCTTCATGAGGAGCATTTTATATCTGCAGAATGTCAAGCTTCCACGGCAGGAACACAGAAAACCGAACAAAACTCTCCAAAAATCACCCCTGATGAAGCAGGATGCTTGGTTGAAGGTGCGTCAGCATCCACAGAAGAAATGGTGGAAGTTGAAAATGCGTCTGGGAGGCAGACCGAAGCAGCAGCTAATGGTGAGAGTCGCCTGTTCTTATGGCTGGTTACATATTCTGTTGTGCGTAACTAGAATGATACCGAGCAGATACTGGAAAAGAAAACTGCCTATGTGCCTAAGCTGTACACCATGAAGACTAAAATGGGTCACAGGAATAAAGTTTCACATGTTCTAAACTTGTACATAAGATGGTGGTGAGAGGTCACCTGCTTACACCTGATACCTGTACCCTAGCATTTATTCAGTGAGCAGGTGGTTGAAACATTTGGCACAGAGAGGAATCTCTGGCCCAAGTAAGAGTAAAACCCTGATATTGACCTGGTGGTTGGGTAATGTACTTGCAGCTATCATGAGTCATAATACTACAGGCAAAATCCTCACCCTGAAGATGCGAGGATAATGGAAGTATAGCTCTGCACTTTCTTAGCCATGGTACTGGATGGGCGTGAATGGTCAGCTTCACACCCTGGCCATAGTACTCCTAAGTTGTGAGCCTCCAGTACCTACTTCATAGGCAGCTGTTCAGGCCCTAGCATCAGTCTTCCATGTCACTGAACGGAAAATTACCTGTCCCTTCTCAAACCCCTACATTCCACCCTAATATTAAAGTAACTAAGGTATTTCCTTTGTAATGCTCCATATAAACAAAATATCTGAGTGATGCTATCAAGGCTCTTCATCGTACTGGATTTTTTGTAACATCCATGTGCCATTTTTCAGTAGGAGCTAACATATAATTATTGTAAAACTTTAAATGCAGGTTATGTCTGCATTGCCCACAAGCAGTTTTATGTTTTTCCATGACCACACTGAACCTTTGATTGCTGTGTGTCCAGTTTCTGCCACTATTTCTTACACATACACTGTGTTGTTTGTTGTTAGTTGTGACAGTGCATGATATTTGGTGAAGAGTATTATAAATTTCATGTACCCACTGCAGCATTGTTAGTCTCTTTGTACACCACAGTATTTCATATAATTGTACAACACAATATATTCTTATCACAACCACAGAGCATCCAATGTTTTATGACTGACTGTGCATTGTCCTCACCCAGCATGGGATTTATGAAGAGTTTTCCAAGTGGAAGCAGTAACTTGCTGACTGCATGTTTTGAAGCCATGTGCCTCGCAATAAACTGGAGATACAGTGCAACTTTACTTTAAAAAAATGCATATGTTGTGTTTTGCGTTTGCAGTGAAATGGCTTTCAAGTATCTGATCTGGTTTTAGGGTAAAAAAGATGCAAGTGAAATACCTTTTCTATTTGTATGCAAGACTAACCAGAACATTCCCGCGTTAATTTTTATCATAATTTATATAAACCTAAAATTGCTTAATATTTACATTACTTCAATAATATGTCTTGTAAGGTCTCTGTGCCATTTATTTTACTGATATTGTCTGCCATCCAGTGTTAGTTAAAACTGTATTATTACTAACTATTTCATCTGTCACAGAAACATTGAAAGCAGAAGAGAAAATAGAACGAGCCAAACAACTGATAGAAAAGAAACGGAAAGAGAAGGAGGAAGAAGAAAAGCAGGTGAGAATACGTCTGTTGCATTCTCAGATGATGCAAGTACGTAAATCTGATGAAGAAAAGCTGAACAAAACATTTACAGATTTTTATCCCAGGAAATACATACCACCAGCCCTGCATGAATATTTTAGTTCATTGAAAGTTCAAGTCTTGTGGCGTAGTATACTATAGTGACTGGTAAGTAGTTACAAGTTTACATGTTGTAACATCCCAGAAGGCTTGAATCTTTGACACTGCTCATATTCTCTTAACCCTTTCACTCCACAATTAAATCCCCTGGCGCGGGTCCCCAAGCCGAGGTTTTTCTCTGGGCATTTAATTTCTAACACTTGCTCTTAGATAAAAAAGCATATCTCATAGACTTTTCATTCAAATTTAATGAAAAAAAATTTCGCAGTGTGTTTATGAATTGGTGAATTGGGGAAAAAATATTCACGAATTTTTACAATAAATTTAGTCCTGCAAATTACGTGCATTATATAAATGTGGAGCAAATATTTTATTACTCACATAATTCTGGTTGCTGCACAAGATCCGTGGCACCTTTGATCACTCTTCTATCGTCACACACATACACATTCGCCCGCACTATTTACACAAATTAGTTCTCGTGTGAAAATCCGCGAAACAAGGTGCCACACGTGTGTTGCACTCATGTTGTCAGAGTCGCAGCATGAGTCTACATAAGTACACTCTCATGTCATGTGTATAACCTGATTCAGCACACAGTTTATAAATTTCGATGTCGAAACATACCCTTTTTATGGAAATGTACTGTCTGAATATAACCCTGTGTTTGTATTTTACAATTACTTTGTCCACTGCCAAATGTTCTGAGGGGTTATAGAATTTAGCATAAGCCTGGTTGAATGTTTCAAAAGACTGTCTTTATTTTCCATGGTCAGTCATATACCTCGCCTCAGTTGGGTCTCTGTCAGTCTCTAATGGCTTGGGTTATCAAGCCTTCACGACCATGGCAGAACGTCGGAATGTTTGTGTATCTAAACACAGCTGGGGCAACGTAAGCCCTATGTGTGAAACATTGTACGAGTTCATCTTTTGAAGGTCATTTGTTGGGTTGGGTTACTACCTCGTGGCTTCGCTGTGAAAAACAGTGGACGCGAGTATTTCCTCCTCCTCACCCGGTCCATCATTTTTGTTATTGCTACTGCTTGCTGAACACTACCCTGGTCTAACTGTTACAAAGACGGTTTTGTATTCCTGTGCCCTTATAATCTAATACCCTAATTAACAACCGACTTACATGATGAGAGCAAAACAGATATAAGCCTACGACATAAATGCTGTGAAAAATTCTACGTATTTCAAGGGTGAACACGACATTTTTACTACATTAGACGGCTGTGTTACACATTTCTGCCACACAACTCCTACAGAATGCCCCAGAACTACAGCAGACAGGCCTGTGAGCCGTCCTGTAGCTGTACACATAGATTTTCATGGATATCTCCAGTATTTTTGTATTAGTTCAGTCTGAAAATACGTGTTACAGTACGCCACTGTAAACCATTCAGCCGTCAATTAGTAACTGGCTTCACAGCACACTGTTGATGTTCAACCCACACGCGACTCCAGTGCGACTGATAAACAAAACACTCCTTCTCCAGAACGGTATTACTCAGCCGAGAAATGCGCAGTTCACCAGTGTGTTGACATACATATCGCGACTGTTGGAGGCCTTACAGGGGTGGACAGGGAACATTTATAACTGCACACGCCAGCTCTCACCTTAAGGGAACATACCACACAGAAATTCTGAGAGGTAGGTGGGATAGGGGTGAAAAAAATGCTTCCAAATTCGACACAATATTCACGACAACTGAGGTCGTCATTCATCCCAGACAGACTGTTTAAATGCCCCCTGCGTGACTACGACAGTCGCCATTCGTAGTTAAAGGGGTAATTTTTATTCATTTAGCAATAGAACCTGAACTTTCAACCTTGCAGACACAAAAGTAGACCATTTCATGTAGTCATGTTCATTACTCATGGCAGATGTTTCTGTCACTTTTTACCATACGCATAACCCAGCACCATTTACATACATTATAAAGTGAAGTAATTTCAAAAATGTTCATAATCATGAGTTCTCGACTATCACATTTGGTAATTATTTAAGGAAAATATGAAAGAAGTGTTGTGCTCCAGTGTTGATGAACTTTGGTCTCAGAATTGAGTCTGAATTTAACAGGAAGGTTGAAACTGGAAATAGTAATTGTGTTTGAAACAATTTTAGAAGTTTTTGTGTAAATTTGTGCATTGTCAGAGGTGACATGTGATTGACTAAAGAATTCACCAAATATCGTCAGTGTTTCATATCATTTCTGTATCATTCTTTATCATTTATGCTTCATGAAGGTGGTACTGTTGGATTACTCATACTGGTGTTGGTAAAGGTGTTTTATGTAACATGTTCACATACCAGTCATACTCTTGGTCATTCTTACTTGTACTACTGTAACCTGCAATAACAACAGGATCCCAAAATTTACTTATCAGTTAGTTGGTTCACAAAATGAAGAGTTACACACTATTATTCTGGCTGCTACAGCTGTAGGTATACCAAAATGTTCACTTAACAACAAGCTCGTAAGGTTAATTACTGTGGAGAATAGCTTCATTGGAGACTGTACTCACAAGAGCATACATTTAATGAGCGTAATGTATTTAGACTCAACGGCAGAAGGAAATAGAGCGTCGTAAGTTGGGACAGGAAGTCCAGAAACTGCGTAGATGGCAGCAGGATCAGGAATTAAAACACCTCAAGGAAGAAAGGCAGAGGGAGAAAGCAGAAGAGGCTGCAGCTCGGGAGCGAATCCTCAGACAGATAGCTGAAGACAGGTAAAGTTCTCTGCAGTGCGATATTTCAGGCTTCTGCTGCAGTGAAGATGAGGTCACTGCTCTCGTGGATTGTTACGCAGCGTATGTTGGTGCTCATTTACCAGTGTTTTGAGATGGCTTGCTTCTTTCATCTTCAAGCATCAAGCAGTCCAGACTTCTTGGGCTGCCTGACCCTTGAAGATGGGATGGATATTTTGTCCTGAAGTGTCAGTAAACAGCTATCTACGTACTCTGTGTAACAACCCTGAAGAGCAAAGACCTCAAAGTTTTCTGCAGTTGGGTAGAATAGACTTGCCTTCATGTATGGTTATGGTCTGTAATTATATTCTGATTCACAAGTTTATGAAGAATATTATTCTCCCAAATGATGATGAACTGTGTTTTTATGCTTCATAGTGTAATGGGGTTGTTATGACATTTCTGTGTAGTGTCAGGACATCGGTAGTCCAACCTGTTCTGTACCATTGGTCAGTACATGAAAATTTGTACACACTGAAGCATCATAGAATAAGCATTTCAATGGACCGCATGTGGACCCAGGTCAGTGGTCACACTGTGAGAATCTTAAATCTCACATGTTAGAATTTGTGCGTAATAAATTCTCAGTTTTAAGTGAATAAATATGAAACATCCTGTACTTGAATGGAGCATGATATGAATGTGTTAATGCATTACTTTCTCCTGTCTCCCTCTTTTCGTCTTCTTCATCTTCTTTACCTCCTCCTCCTCCTCCTCCTCCTCCTCCTCCTCCTCCTCCTCCTCCTCCTAAGACATGTACACTAACACACTTAAAGAGAAAAATTAATGTAGCAAGTGTGTGTGTGTGTGTGTAGTGGGGGAGGGGGAGGAGGTTAGGACATGCGCACATGTGTGTATGGTGCATCCCACTAAATAAGAAAATGTTCTGTTCCCTTATTCAGAGCTCAGCGAGCTTCAAGGTTCTCTGTGGAACAGGAAGCAGCAAAGAAACACACAGAAGAGGAGCTCGGGAAACATTCAGAAGAGCAGGCTGCACCCAGTGCTGCTAAATAGTGAGGAACATCAGAGTTTCTTCTCTTTTTGTTGACTGCATTCCAGATTTGTTTTACATCCAGATTCCTGCACAATCATTACATAATCTGTATAGAGTTATTCTTTCATACAAATTCCCATATTGCATGCATGTGCTGGGGTATGTTCACTGTTATGTTTTCATATTTTTGGGCCCCTGTTTTTACGCTGTTTTGTACACTGCCCAGACATCTGTTGAGAACATATGTGAAACAACTACGGCCTTCTGAAATCATTTTAATTTCATATCAAATGTTATAAATTTATTTCACATGGCCTTCGCTGGCTCAGAATATATGACACATAATGAAGCAATAGTTAAAATATAATGATATTGATGGGGAAGAAAGTGATCTTGGCCTCTTTTGAGGCATTGTCTTGGCATTTGCCAGAAGGGCCCAAGGAAAATCATAGTTCCATATCAGCTCGAATGTAAGGTGGCACTGAACATAAGGTGACTCTTGTTTGCATTGGGATATTTAGAGAAAAAACTCAAAATTGATGAAACTTATACCTCTGCTGTGAATTAGGCAAAGATATGTACTGCACTGTAGCTAATACTGTACCTATCACTGGAGCACTGAGTGACAAAGAACAGTGCTGTAACATGCCTTATTAGTCACCATTTATTAGGAAACAACATGTCCCTGATACGGTACTGGGAAACACCGTAAGGCAACCCCTATTTCTATGTGCAGCTACTTTTTAGAAGGGAGAGTGGGGACTTGCCATACATTCAGGCTTATAGGGTAGTTCTGAATTCATCATATACAATTATTTTCACACTCAGTATGCAGTTGTATTTGATTAAATGAACTAGGAAATGCGCATGTGTAAATCTTTTTGTTACTCTTTTGATTATTCTATGCATTTAACTTCCATATTTCAAAGTCTGCTGTCTGTGTCGCTACAAAAATGCTGTTTTGTAACCTTGAATGTCATGATAAATATAGCTTTTGCCATCCTCTTCCAGTTTTAAGAATAGTATGCATCATGA
Organism: Coptotermes formosanus; assembly: GCA_013340265.1. NCBI lineage: Eukaryota > Metazoa > Arthropoda > Insecta > Blattodea > Rhinotermitidae > Coptotermes > Coptotermes formosanus. The sequence goes on from BLKM01001059.1 coordinate 17,894, forward strand.
AATTCGTGTGTTTTGTTTCCTTATAGTGACATGGCACGTATACAGTTTCGCCTCCCAGATGGGTCATCACATTCCCATAATTTTGAAGTAACAGCCACTCTGGGTGAAGTGAGGTCATATGCTGCCACACACCTCAACTTTCCATTTAGGTAGGATATGTGCCAGAACCTGCTGATTTCACAAATGTGCAGTGATGGGAAGATGACAGTGCCACTTCATTGCATTATAGTGTATTGAACTGCAATAGTTGTACCTGACTTAACACATCCAACAATAGACTATTAAAATTTTACTTACTTACTCCTTGGCTGTTTGGCCATCTGAGAGCCTTGGCTACCTTAATTACAGACAGCCACTCTGCTTTATTTGCAGCTCAATCTGATGTCCATTATTAGGCTTCTCAACAATGAAAATTTTTCACAGTGGTGGGGTTAGCCTCATGCCTCAACCCCCAAAACTGGACCAGGGTATCCCTTTTTGTCTGTGTCATCACTTTTGACCTGTCCAGCATAGGAGACCCTACCAGTAGCTAGTTATACTGCCGACATAGCTCTCAGGATCATTTGACCACATAAGCCCCACCACTACGTCAAAGTAGAGATACGTTCATCAGTATCATAAGGCCATAATGAATCCTACTGAATCAGAAAACTCTTTTGAATTGTTCCATATCATCTACCAGAAGTAATGTGAAGTCAATGCAGTAGGTACATTTTTTGTTTTCTCGTTTCAGGGAATTTGCTATGTCAACAACCTTTCCCCGTCGGGAATTCACATATAACAATGATAGTCAGACTCTTGGTGACCTGCATCTGGTGCCATCTGCTGTGATTTTAATCGTTCCGGTGAGATTGCATGTTCTGATGTTTGACTTGCGATGAATGTTGAGTTGCTTTACTGGCGTACTATTCCTTCCACCCTCAAAAAAAAAATAACTAAGGTAAAGTGAAGAAGTGTTGGCCCTGTGGACACCATGAAGGCATGTGGGAAAGTAGAAGTATAGCTATATTTATTCCTAACCTCACCACTCGATGGGGTCAGTGGTCATCACTCCGTTTGCTTTATCGTCAGGAAAATAGCCACGATACCTATTGATTAAGTGGTTGGGGAAGTCCCAGATCATGTCTGGACACTTTGGATTGTAGTAAATAACACTAATAACCCATAAACTTTCTTATGTTAATGTCAGAGTTATTACACACAAGCTGAAGTTCAAATACACAAATTCTGCATCTCTCACGATAGGTATCAAAGTTACAGACATTCAAAGTATAATGCAGTTGGCAGCATCATTGTGGGCAGGATGTTTTGCAAAGTGGTGCATATTGCCCGTAGGTAAAGTGACCAGAGTTTGATTTGCAGAAAGCACCAATGTAAGTCAGTTTTTAGACTAAAACTGCAGGAACTGTACAAAACGTAACAACATGTATGACCACCAACTCCTACACAATATTGAAGTACAAAAGAACAAGCAATATTACATTGTACTTCAATCTTGTGGTCAGGTTGGTGGTAGTGCATGTTGTTGTAATAAGTATGTACACAGTATGGACAATTTTAAATTTGCAGGAAATGTAGCTTTGTTTCTATAGAATTTTTATTGTTTAGTTTAATGTATTATTGGATACGAAAACGTAAATTGTGTCAAAATCTGAAAGTGTTGCAAGTGCATCACGTTGCACCTCACTGCTGTGAACCCTGATAGGATGGACAGTAAATGAAAGGAATTTACATAAAATCATTATAGTTTGTCAGCACAGTTATGATTTGTTGCTTTCTTGGGTGTGAACTCTGCCTTCATTTTTACTGGCAGACTTGGATTATGCATCATGACAATGCACTTCCCAATTCAGATTATTTTTATATTGTAGTAAATATGGTAATATTAATTTGCCATATGCTGCAAAGATTTCCGAACAGAACACAAGCAGACTTTGGCCCGACAAGGCTGTTGAGTTATAAGTGTATGGAGAGCAAGATAATGGAAATGATTCATTATGTAGAGTTTTACCAGCATCTAGTACAGTACTGTTCTCATGTATGGCCAAAAAATTTTGCTGGTGTGTCTGAAGAAATGAATTGTGTTTCAGGCCTCGTCAGGTAGAGCAATCGCATCATCTCAGAACTACAGTTGGGCTGTTACACACCTGATGTGGTCCCTCCTGACACCATTCTTTTCTATAGCGAACTACCTGCGTAACCTGGTCTTTGGTGGTGGAGGCAGTAGTTCTGCAGCCAGTGGCAGCAGTATCAACAGGGGCAGAAACACGCAGCAGTCATCATCTTCATCATCATCATCCTCGAGCCCTGCATCTACACAGAGCGCCACGTAAATTTTGTTCATTACTAAAGAAAAGCATTTTGTAAATGAACTTTGCAGCATATGTCTAGTATTTATCTATATAGGCTGTTACAATGGCAATTTACATGGAGTTTATTTTAACCTTTTAAATGATGTGAATTTGCAAACGTGAATGCACGTAAAAAAACACGGGTAGAAATTCATCTTACGCATTCAGTCAACAACAGAATTTACTGCATTTTTAAGATGTGCTGCGGAATCTCTTGTTTTATTTTCCACAAAATGCTGTTTGTGTCATACGTGTATCTTGTCTGTTCAAACACATTTTTCATAAGCCGTCAGCTAAAATCGAAATACCAGCCAGGTCATTTAAAGGTTAAAATAACTTTTCAAAGAATGGCTGTTTTCGTTAGGGTTATAATGTTTCTGAAAGTAGTAGTAATCTGCATAAGAAAATTACAGCAAAAAGTATGGTAAGTCTTGCATCACCATTTCATATTTTTTCTCGTCTGTTGTGATACATATATGAAAAATTTTTGTCTTCACTTAAGCCTTCTGTACAATAGCTTTTGTATTGGACTGTGCCATCTGCAGGGCTTCAGTAGCACAATCATCAAGATCCATGTAATAGTTTTCCATTATGTATTCATTTCATGCACTGTGTGCCATGAACACATAAAGCAGTTAAAGCCTGATACAAAACAGTTTATAAATATGATTTATTGTTTTGTGATCTTCTGTTTTTAGAGGAGCAAGGAGACGAACACCAAGTACTCAGGCAACAGGCATTCGTCGGGAGGGCAACATACATCGTCTGACAGACCGCCGTGACCCAGATGATGATGAGAACAACACTTGGAATGGAAATTCAACTCAGCAGATGTGATATGTTATCATCATAAAAGTTCAGTTTTGTGTTCTAGGACAGCAGCCCGCTAACCAGTGTCATATGCTGATGGTTAAGGCACGTAACTGCCCAGTCATAATAATGTGTTTCAACTTTGTACTTGGAACTTTAAAGTGACGTATCTTATTTGTGTGTGGTTTATTGAAATCATATGCCTAGGTTGTATGTGTAGTAGTTTTGTTTTTACCAAAATATATTATTGCATTAAAAATTGATCAACGAAAAGCTGTTCATATAGTATAGTTGTTTATGGGCATAGTTCAACTGTTATTATAAGATTATATTGTTCAGTAGTTCTCATTCCTTCCTGTTTATATTTTCCATCTTGCAGTAACTTTAACTGGTTATTGTTGTGCAAGAGACAATTTGTATCATTCATCCTTTTTAGGTGCTTTCGCAAACTTGCACATCTGTCTGTCCTCATGGAACAGCTTAACTCCCACTGGATGGATTTTCATGAAATTTTATATATGAGAATTTTTTAAAATCTGCCAAGAAAATTCATGTGTCATTAATATCTGAGAAGAATAACAGGTGCTTTACATGAAGACATGTACAAATTCAGTTAAAAGACTGAACACCCAATGATGATAACTGAATTCATCAGTGAATTGCACTTATCTCCAGTTAATGCCGATCTGAGGTCCAAGTAACTCCATGGAGCAGAGTCGTTGAGAAGCTGATGGTTCCTCAGGTAGTCAAAAAATTAACCACATTTTGTGAAACACAAAGGTGCATTGCAAGGTTCACAACAGCCCACTAATTGTTGCTATCCAGAGCCAAATTAATCCAGCCCATGCCCTTCCATCCTATGTCTTGAAGTTACATATTAATATGCTGGCATCTACATCTGGATCTTCCAAGTTGCTTCATTCTTTCAGGTTTCCCTATCAAAATTCTGTATTCACTTCTCCCCATACATGCTACGTGCCTTGCCCACAGTGATGGACACCAACTGAAAATGTGCCAAACCACCAGTAACTGTGTGATCCATGCCCAACACTACTTGACGTGACAGAGCAGAATTGAGTGCTTAATGTGGGCAGTTAATTACAGACTAGCCAGGTACAAGATGGTTGTGGTATATGACCAGTAACGGGTGTGTGTAAAGCACACGGTAACGTTTGATCAAAGGACAAGTGCTTTATTATTCTCAACACTAGACGGAGGTGAGTCATCAGGCACGCTGTATAATTGCTGTTTACTGTGTAAAAGCTTATGCAGCAAAGAGAACGAATGGAGAATAAAATTAAAGTTGAAGGGATGTACATTAATAAAGATCTTTTTGAAATATTAATACAGGAAATCATCATTTTGATATTAATTTGCTTAATCAATTTAAATTTTAGGTATTCTGTATGAACGCGTTATGTACAGACCATGTGCATTCATTCGTCTGTCTGTGATTTAAGTTTCGATGACTAAATAGAGATTTTTTTTTAAACACAGTATAGGAATTGCTTATAAGAGTTTTTGAGCAGGCTCGACTTCCATGTAAATGGGCTCAGTGACAGTTGTCCTTCACTTATGAATGTAAATGAATTTCTACTGTTCTCATATTTGATGAATTATTTGGGTAAAATTTGGTATAAAAGATCTTCACATAATGCCACTTGAGCAGTTGTGAGTTGACCTGTGCAATGTAAGCTATGTTCTCTGTATTTTCTATGTTTTTATCTGATAAGGATAAAATTTGGCAGGACATCTTGAAAACGTTTAATAATTGGTGCTTTTGAGTTTTGTGGAAATCGCCTTAGTGATGGCCACACTTTACGTAGAGGCCTACATGAATTTCTGTTCATACATTCCACAGCAATTGTCTGATTTCGGTGAAATTTGATACAAGATATCTGCACATAATGCCACAGTATTTGTGAACCTCGTGAAAATCAGCACGGGGAAGGTTTTGCCTCTGTTACGGGCGTAAATGAAATTAAATTTACACATGTACAGTGAAACCGTATGATATTTCGAAAGTAATGAACAACTTGGTAAAGTCTGTGTTCCACGTCACGGAATACATAATGTGTAAACTTGTTTTTTAATTACTCAAGCCCCTAATTAACTCCAGCCTTAAACATGGTATTTTGCTGCTGTTTGTAGTACAAATCATACGTAAATTACATTGCAGCGTAAATTTTCTCCAGTAATTACAATATTCTATTTAGAAATTAGTGATAAAATCAGGGGATATTTCATGGTTGGCTGTCTGTCTTGGTTACGTTACATCAGTGAAACATAAAAGTGTATAATCTTTTTTTAATGTAATTGTTGTTGTTTTAATAGCAGCAATAGTAGCAACAGTGTATATTTCTTACTGTGTATTAAGTTTATTCTTGTTAGGGCCTACTTAACCCTGCGTGTATTGAAAAGTACATTCCCACATGACATAACAAAATATTTGGTGAAGCTAAAACTGATGATAGGTACAGATTATTTAATAAATTATTGTAACAGGCTCTTGCTATTAAATTAATCACCTGCTGAATTTAAAATTCATTTTGAAAAGAACCATTCAGAAATGGTCGCTTACATGTTCGCCCAAAAGCCTCACAGAATTGTGGGCCACAAGTCCTCTTGGGGGTACTGAGTAAACCTTGATGTGGCACACTGGGTAGGTACTGCAAACGTCGGTGGGAGGGCAGGAGGGATCAGCACTGAATTTTCACTAATTGAGTGGACAAATTTACAGTTCTCAGTTTTTTTGGAGGGGGGGGGGGCAACATGTAGTATTTACCTGTTCGCCGGTTTAGACAAATTACAAATCAGCTCTCTAAGCCCTGCCTAAAATATTCTGTAGAGGACATCACAAGAAATGAACAATATGTGGATAAGCCAAGTGTGCAAAAATCCCAGGTGACCAAACTTTATATGATGGTGCCTAATATTTTCACAATAATCATTTCAGTTCTTTGCCCCCTTACATAGAGAAACGTGTATCAGTTTACATGCAATGAGCAGAAAACGCCAGATGAGGGTAAGGTTCACAAGTCATTCCAGAATTGTGGGTGCAAAGGTATTGATCTGTGGCTTCATGTCACCGTTCTGGCCCCTATAACTGGAGGTGGCCCCGAGATTTTTGGAAAAATCGATATCTAATGCATGAACGCACAAATCCCGAGCCCCAGGTTGTCGTGGTGACGGAATTTGGTTTGGTGGCGCGTAATGTTAGTGGGCCCTGTCTGTGTAACTTCATATCAACATTCTGACTCCTAGAATTGTAAGGCGGCTTGTAGATTTATAGAAATGTTGTGAACGTCTCTTCTACGGTACCGTATCAGTTTATCAATAACAGATAACGTCTGTAATAAAAATATATAACTAAGCACGTGAAAAAGATATATTGGGGAAGCGGGGGAGTGTAAATTTCCACTCATTCTTAACAGTGGCACTAGGTAAAAGTGAAGGGACAGCCCCGGTCCAGCCTCGTTAACTGCCGGAGCTCCGGTATCCGTCGGATAGGAGAATGGGTGGGGCCCCATATTCGTATGAATGTGGTGACAAAATGACCAGTCTATTTAATTACCAATTACGTAAAACCAATATTTCTTTTTAAGTCCTGCGATCTTTTTGTGTGCTTGTTCTTTTGTGAGGAAGCACACTGTGTCAGACAAACACAACGAACTTAGTTTTGTTTCCTCCAGGAGACTATTGACCTTCGAGGAAACACAGCGCCTTTGTTCACTTTCCGTTTCAAGTCCGTTCATTGGAACTGAACACACAGAGCAGCCATTTGCATTGCGGGTACAGCGTATTCGAAAGGAATTCGTACACACGCTGCGTGTTTAGATTGTAAAATGTTAAGGTCAGCTAGAGAGATTCATTTCTTCCGTACGTTTGCTAGCTTCACTGCTGCTTTCCTGTTCTGTTTAGAGAAAAGAACATGTGCTGCAGAATTGTCTGCAGTTTTATTCCTATTTTCCAAAGTAAGAGCCCGAAAATATTAGAGCGGCTTGTCATTTACTTCTAGTTCTTGTGAGACAGTTTTGGTAGAGGGTAGTTCCTCCATCTTTAGGGTAAAGCAGGCCACAGGTTCCGCTTATACCGTTCGAATCTGAAGATTTGAGGCTTAAGGATCTTCGCAGACGTCGGTAATTACCAGTCGACACGGCGTAATGTCCCAGACGACTTGAATCCTCAGCAATAACTGCTGTTATTCTCATTGCTATTCCTTTTGGGCGCTACAACTCTGTATGAGTTTTGTCCTACTCAGTGGTCCTTTTCCATTTATTCATGCTTTGTATAATCTTCCCACGTAATTTTGGATATCCATGTCGGTCTAGAAGCTACAGGTTTCCATTCTGTAATTTTTTTACTTAACCGATGTTCCTCCATTCTTTCTGTCATGAGCTTTTCGAAGGAGAGTTTTATTTTTTTCTTCACAGAAAGGGTGTGTCGGCCTACAGTCTGAGCTCCGCTACGTTGGGGGAGTTAAAATTTTCTGTTAGCGTTAAATCCATTAGCCAAGCTTTGTGTGGTTCCCCCCCCCCCCCCCGTCAGAAGTTTGTCATTCGTCTGCTGTCCTTTGCTGCCCCCCAAAGGAGGGTCCAGGGGTACTACGACGATATGAGAGTCATGCTTAGTGACAGGGCCTTACGGTAACGCATGCAAGCATTTATGGTGCTTACCTATTGGCGTCAGTACGTCCCACCCGCACCCTGTTAGTCGTTTTACCCCCCAACACCGCTGCCACAACATAAATTTTCGGAATACACAAATTTTCATTGTCTTGGTTTGAGGGTTGTTATTTGTTTAAAAAGTTTGATACTATATACAGGGTGGCGCAAAATTGTCTGTTTACTGTGATATTATATATAGGATGGTGAAGAAATGTATCTTTAGTGTGATTGTGACAGGGAAACGATGGTATTCCGGATGAAGAACTGGTATTTTAGCTTGTATACAGTTTGGTTTCAGAATTAGCGGCAGTCTGTCGTGCGGAGCAGTTAGGTGGTCATCGAAAGGGAGAGCTCGGAAGTATAGTTGGTTAAATTGTGCAGAGTTATGGCAGTGGAACGTGAACAAGGCGCAGGAACTCGAGATAAAATGCTTCAGGTTTGCTGCAAGTTGGATGAAAAAAGAACAACTGACGCTGTAGAATGATCGGTCGTTTTTTTGTCTCAAATGATAAAATTCATTATGGAAATCAATGGATATCCTACAAAGAACGAACGGAACAATCCTGTATGCCAAAACATGGGAATGTCGCCCTAGAGAAAGATGTTTGGCAGGCGAAGAAAGAAGGGGTCTGTGCCAAGTTCAGAGCTGAAACAGATGAAAACGTAGTCTTTGATTGACGTTTATCATGATGGTTGATATGTATACGTTACCAGTTATGTTCCTACTGCCTGGTCAACAAAGGAATCTCGTTTCAATTCCCGGTACGGGCAAGGGCGTTTTGTTTGCGAAGCGTCTATACTGATTGTGGGGCTTACCCAGTTGTCTGTTTATTGTTTACGGGGATTTCTTTCTGCAGGGATGAAGCGACTGTACCATAAACCTGACCACTTATCTCTATCTAATGCCGAAGTTAAGAATGGGTAGAATTTTCCTTCCACGCATCTTTGCTTGCACAGCGACAGCTCTACTTCATTTTAGCAGAAATGTTGGTGTGTAGAATGAAGAAGGTTGTAGAACCAGGGGAATGTGTCAGTAGCCTCGTCGTGTGTTTTGTGTCTTTAATGACTTTTTAGTATAATTATTCGTCACAATTCATAACTTTAAAATTAATCTCATTAGTTCAGGTACACGCTCAGCATGATGGGATCTGAGACAAAATTGTCTCGTTGTCCTCCAGTGTCACTCCAGTGCTGCAAAAACACAGCGAGAGAGAACCTTCTTACGAAAGTCTTCAGAGTCCAACTGAAAGTACTTCCATATCCAATGCTTCCCGATTTCTGAAAGAGCATTGCTTTTTGCGTGGTTTCCAGGCTTCGCCTCTTTGTCACGGTAAGAGCAATCGACATGTAGATGAAAATGATTATGGAGCATTGGTGGAATCATATTGGCAGGGAAAACCAAAGTACTAGGAGAACAATCTGTCCAATTACAACTTTACTCATCACAAATCTCACACGGACTGGCGTTGGGTCGAACCCGGGCCTCAAAAATTAATCTGAATTGTACCTAAAGATTCAGTTCGTATCGCGCAGTAAATACTCTCCGTCTCAGTTATAAAAGAAAACACCTGTTAGTTCTGTACACAAAAATAATCACTGAGATCAAAACAAAACACACAAATGCACCGTGTGAGTAGAATGTAGAATATAGATACGTGTGGCTGTGGATAAGAACCGGTGAAACGTCGGGTCCACAAAAGGCGGGGAATTTCTTGGCTAGCTAAGGAACTACAATCGGGTCAAGAAAAATAACTGTGCTTCATGGAGGTAGCAGCTTACGTGACGTCTCAGTAAACACTATCTGCACATAAAAGATATCCGCTCCTTATTCTCAACTGATCTTTATACTTACGCCTACACTCACGTTTTTTAAAGAAATCCATTGCGCTTAAGAAGCGTTCAGACTGCGTTAATTTAAAACACTAAACCCTGAGACATATAACTGTACTTTAAATTTATTTTGTTGAAATATTGGGATGCGATTCCTTGGGGGGGGGGGGTTCTCTTCCCTACGGCGTCAGATTCCGAGGCCTACCTAATCCCATAGCCCTGGGTACTGATGATAAAGGGGCCAGAACGTGAAACTAGCCAATTTCGCTTCACACTGTGCCGGTGTTAAGAATGCGTGGAGCCGTACTTCCAGTTGTTATATGCACGTCTTAATGACGTGCTGCCTACCGTCTCACATGGATAGCTGTATTTTACTTTAACTCTTATCTCACGCCCTTTAAATTCCAGTGCAGCTGCCGACGGCTGAGTTTACTTTCATTTTAAATGTCCATCCCTGCACGTGAGTAGGACAGCGTTTTCATTACATTTAACGCGACGTGGGCGACCTGTTTGGCCAATAGAGGTTAAATATTTTGCAGGTTTTCCGATCATCTTATCCATCCCACTTATTTGTAGCCTGGCGAGAAAGTAACAATGGGGCTGATAAATTCACTGTGTTCAAATATTCAGCAATGCTGTCGTGGTAACACTGTTACTTTACAATAAATTATTCACGGTAACTCATCAACACCGAAGGTGAAGGCCAAACAGACAATTCTTAATTCTATGTCGTCATGATACGTCAATTACCCCCGTTGCGCTAGGTGAGACGCTAGAAGTGAGGCAATTCTGTCTGTCCGCAGGAATGCCTTGTAAGGCTATCCACGGTCCGATGGTTTCAGTGTGTGTTAGCAGAATTCCGGTTTTACACTCGCAGTCTGCAGAGGGGGAAATAAAAGAATAAAATAACGATGACCTCACATGTATAAAGTATAAGAGACAGACACTGAAATCATAGTGTCCACTGACCTCGGAAAATCGTGGTTCTGCCTCAGCGTATCAACCGGGCCATGTAAAGTTTGCTATTGTCTTACAGTTGCACTGTTCGGACATTGCGCCACTTGAAGAACGCTGGACAATACGCAGTCTTTGTCAGTGAGACTGTGTACTTTAAAAGCAGAATTACGGGTAACAAAATGGCAAATAAACTCAACTTTGTCCCTGTAAAGCTAACGTTGTCTCTGTCCACGCCATGTAGGCATGTAGGGGGTGTAGAGGTATGGCTCCATTCATTCCTAACAGTGGCACTAAATGGATATGAGTGGTTAACTTTACGTCCATGCCGCTTTGGCCCCCGTGAAAGAATCCCGGTACGCATCAGGTAGGAAAGAGGAGTCGGCCTCAGAGTCAGTCTGGACGATCTGCAGAAGAGAAAAATGTCTTGCCCCTGTCGGTATTCGAACCCCGTACTTTCCAGCCCATAGCTACGTAATTAAACACTACACCATGAAAACGGACCAGTAGTAGAGGTAAAGGTCCGTGCGTCCTTAACATCTGCACTAGTTGGGGGTGAAATTTTGGCTTCACGTCTCTGCCTTTTAATTCTTGGGGGGGAAGCCCCCCGGCCGTAGGAGGTTGGTTGGGCCAACAACCGGTCTGGGCATAGTGACGATGAGAAGATCGCTGTCCCTGCCCGGAATCCAACCCAGCCCTGATTTGTCACTAATTACAAAGCGTCTCTTGGAAGTTTTCCGTGTGTATTCAAATTTTAACCTTTTAAACCACAGTGGTTAGTTTCTATACCATCAGGTTTAATAACCAAAAGTCCTAAGTTATACCCACGGAGTGTATTCATGTGTTTTGTGTGCACCACAAAACAAAAAACGACTTTTATTCTGTACGAGGTTAAGTGACTGGTTTTTATAAGTGAGATGGACAGTGTTTACTGCGCGGTTCGAACTGGGTCTTTACATAAAATAGATCGCTTTTCATCCTTCAAGATTTAATACATAAACATGTGTACACATACAAGTACGGTTTTAATCAAAACGACAAATTTATATTCTTGAAAATGTACTTACTGTAATTTTAAGATTGGGCGTAGGTATGCTGATCGACATTTCTGTTGCGCTAATCAAAGAAATAATGGGATACGGCGATTTAGATGTTTCCTTCTCCGACGTGAGTGGCGTTGATAGGAAAACAGAGTTGGCCATGACACGAAAACGTTTAGAATGTACTTAATTGTGTTCCAGGTGTGGAGGCACTATACATAATTGCGTTTTGAGATTTTAAACTCGGCAAATTTGATGGACATTGCGTGCGATGTTGGTGATTGTGTAAGGGGGGACGCCGTAATGACGCTTAGGTTTTAGGAGCAGTGTAAAACATTGAAAGGTCAACAAATCAAATCGTTTATACAGTGAGATTTTTCGTAAGACATCTGGAGTCCTGTACAGTGGTACAGTTGCACCTGCGTTTCTAGATTATCCCTTTAAAGACGAAGCCTATCTGTTTTATATAAGGACTCAGTGCGTACCGCGCTGTAAACACTCTCCACTTCGGTTATAAAAACCAATCTCTTAATGTTTTATAAGGCAAAAGTTGCTGTTTGTTCTGAGATCCGTACAAAACACATAAACGTAATGTGGGCACCACGTAGAATCTTTTAATGTTAAACCTGGTCGTACGTAAAGTTACCGCTAGGCTTTAAAAGGTTATGCCAGGGAGTTTCAGATGTCTTTGTAAGCAATATAAATATGAGCGTCCCTTTAGGCTATACGCAATACAAGAGCGTCAGAGAAGTTGCATAGACACTAACGAAGAACCGAGTTGCGGGAAGGTCTCCGATCTTCTGGAATGTGGCTCTGCGTCATTGGGTTATTGGTGTCCGACTTTTCGGCACAACGTAGTCTTCTCAACTATACCGCCGCGAAAACCAAAATTTCGCAATTTGCAGGAAGTCATTTTAAATCGAATAAAAACTGTTTTTTTTTCCACTGATACCTAATGATAACAATTCTGTGTCATATAGCCTGCTTACTGTACACGGCAGACACAAAATCCTGCCGATGGAATGAATATTCAGTCAAATAAATTCATTCTAGATCATGAAATATATTTCCTGGCTATACATTTTAATAATATCTTTCATTTCGGTATTGGTGTTCTCGCTTTCAGCAGTATTCAACATTGATGGTAATAGATTTGGAAGCGGTAACGAAATAATAATAATAATAATAATAATGGAGCCGGGAGAGCGCAGTCTGTATAGTGACTAGGCTACCGGATGGACGGTCCGGGGATCGAATCCCTGCAAAGAAGAGAAGTTTTTCTGTCCTTTAAAAAGTCTAGACCAGCTCTGGGACCCACCCGGCGTCGTATTCAATGGGTACCAGGGTTCTTTCCCAGTGTTAAAGCGGCCAGGTCATGTAGTTAACCACTCACATCCATTTATTGCCAAGGTTAATAATGAGTGGAGCTGTACCTCTACTCCCCGTATGTGCCTTCATTGCGTGGACAGGAAAAATTTTACCGTTTACAAATATGTGTGTATATTTTACTCTATAGTATGTTACAACATGTTTCGGCTTTTTAAAAATCCATCATCAGCCAATGTAAATAACTTAATATCACATTTATGTGACATATGTGATCATTTTTCTTTAAGTATTTTACATTGCCTGATAATATAGTTTTGAAAAAGGCGGAAACGTGTTACAATATAAAATAGATTAAAATATGCATAGTTGTGATTCACGGTTCTTATTTCTCCATTAACAAACGTAGACCTGTGATTACCAGAGCACGATACAAACAAAGAAAATATTACAGAAGCAACTGAAGAAGAGGCTAAGACGTTTCAAGTGTACACAGTTGTAGACTGTGCATTCACTATTACGGGACCCTAGAAATACTGTGCGTGATTGGGGCATTAAAGACTGACTTTATGCTAAATTATATTTAAAGATCCAACAAGTACGGCGCAGTAAACACGCTCCACCTCAGTTATAAAAACGAATTATTTAATTCTGTGTAGAGAAATAATAGCTGTTTATTCTGAGACCCATACAAAACACAAATATACTGTACGGGCAGACTGTGGAATTTTTTAATGTGGTACATGGTAGTACATAAAGTAAAGGCTGGGCTGTTAAGGCTGTTAATTAATCCATTTGAAAAATGTTGTATTGTTCATTTCCGTACATTAAATTAATATTTGGTGAACTTAAGACAAACCAAATGCACAATTTTCAATGATGATATATTCCTTCTTGAAAATGGCAGCTCGCCGAAACATGTCTGAGGAGAAATAAAAGAAAATAAATAAACTAATTGAAATTTGTGCATTTGGTTTGTCTTAAGTTCACCATATGAAACGTTTTAAGTCTTTTATTAGTTCTGTGTATCCTTTCAGGCTTGTGGTTGTGTCGAGGAAGAACAAGATATCATCGGCTTGAAATAAGGCGATGGTCCCTCGCTTCGCCCTGTGGGGCCATTGAATTGCTGCGTGTGACTGACCCCAGTGTTGTGCCCACCTACCAACTAGAAGAAGAAGAAGAAGAAGAAGAAGAAGAAGAAGAAGAAGAAGAAGAAGAAGAAGAAGAAGAAGAAGAAGAAGAAGAAGAAGAAGAAGAAGAAGAAGACGAAAAAGAAGGAGGAGGAGGAGAAGAAGACGAAGAAGAAGAAGAAGAAGAAGAAATCCCGGTAAAAATGACGGTGCAAACGGAGGTGAAGTCTTGGCCACGCAGGTTCGCCTCATTCGCACCCAAGCAGTCCCAGTGTGGCGGAAGGATATTTCCGAGTCGTCAAGCAAGGTAGGGTAACTGCAGACTGACTTCACTTCGATTGAAAAGTGATCTTATTCACTGCTACCAGGTGCGCACCCAAAATTTTTCTTTGGGGGGGGGGGGCGTTTGACCCTGAGGCTATATGTAATTTATGTTTGATTTTAAAATTTGTTATAAAAATTATGTTGTAAGTACAACATAGCATTGTCTGCAACTGCATTTATACAATGCGAATATAACTACATATTCCGTGACTCAATCACAGTGTCTTATCTTTTGGTTTTCTTCAATATGAATAATTTAGTTTTCAAAAGTCTAATGTACTAGTTATCAGCTGACTTCAGTGGCTGATTTCGGCTGAAAGGGAAATCGCGTAAAACTTTTGATATCATAATATATACAAAAATCTGTGTTTTTTAAATTTTAGTTTTGGGAGGTTTGGGAAGCTACAGCCCGGCAGACCCCTTCCCCCTTGGGTGCGCCCCTGAGTGCTACCAATCCATATCGATACAAGAATTGTTAGGGAAATAATTTCAAAATACTTCTGAGAATTTCTTAACTTGATTTTGCATCCTGTTTTTTGATTTAGAGAGTCAGAATAGTGTAGTCGGTATAGTGACTAGGCTACGGGTTGAAACATCCGGAGTTCGATTCTTGGCAGGGTCAAAGTTTTTTCTCTTCACTATAATGTCCAGACGCACCCCCAACCTCCATAATGGACACCGCTGGTTTTTTCTCCTGCGGTAAAGTGGGCAGGGCATGAAGCTAACCACTCACCCCATCTAGAGCCGACGTTAAGAATGGACGGCGTTATAAGTCCACTCCCCCTATACGCCTTCATGGCGTGCACAGGGAGAACTTTACCTTTACCGTATATCAGTGGTACTGAACAAGAGTGCTGCGACGAGTTCAGCACAAGAATGATTGTATAAAATTAAACAGGCAAATTGAACTTGCAACAGTATAAACTGGTAAATGTGTTCCTTATACAGTCGCACACACAAATTAAGAAACGGGGTGGTTTTTGATAACGTCTTAGTTAAGCTGAAGGGCGCACCGTTATATAGATTTTGGAAACCACTGCATTGACTAAAGCTGTTTAAATTGATATTTGTCTGGGTGATCAAATCAAAACAGATGAGGTGGACGGGTTATGTGGCACATACGGGGAAGAGGGGAAGTGAGGAGAAGTGAGGGAAAGAGATCACTTTGAAGACCTAGCCGCAGATGGGAGGACAATATTAAAACTTCTGTAAAATAACTCGTTTGTGAGGATTGGAACCGAGAGGTGGCGGGTTTTTGTGAAGGCGGTAAAGAATTTTCGGTTACCGTAAAATGCGGGGAATTGCTTGACCCCCTGAGAAACTATTAGCTTTCAAGAAGCAATCTGCTCCGTGGCGTAACTTAGATAATTAGTTAATTATTTGTATCAAAACATTATTTATTGCTTTATTCTGTTCTTATGTCTGGTATAATGAATGACTAAGTCCATGGAGCAGAGGCCTTCTTGAGAAGCTAACAGTTTCTCAGCTAGTCAAGAAATTCCCCGCATTTTGTGGAACCCGGAGGTTCATTACCGCATTCACAAGAGCCCCCCACCTGCCCCTATCCTGAGCCAGCTCAATCCAGTCCATGCCCCATCCCACTTCTTGAAGATCCATTTTAATATCATCCTCCCATCTACGCCTGAGTCTCCCAAGTGGTCACCTTCCCTCAGGTCTCGCCACCAAAATTGTGTATGCACCTCTCTTTTCCCCATACGTGCTACATGCCCCGCCCACCTCATTCGTCTCGATTTGATTACCCGAATAATCTTTGGTGATGAGTATAGGTCGTTAAGTTCCTCGTTATGTAGTCTTCTCCACTCCCCTGTCGCCTCGTCCCTCTTAGGCCCAAATACCCTCCTCAGCACCCTATTCTCGAACACCCTCAGTCTTTGTTCCTCCCTCTGTGAGAGACCAAGTTTCACACCCATACAAAACAACAGGTAAAACTACTGTTCTGTGTACCCAAATCTTTGTGTTTTTGGATAGCAACCTGGAAGACAAAATATTCTGCACCGAATGATAGCAAGCGTTCCCCGACTTCAATCTGCTCTTAATTTGTTCGTGAATGGAGTTTCGATTCGTTAGGGTGGTACAATGAATGGCGTTATTAAAGAAATCGGTGTACCCATATTATCAATTTTAGTTTTCTACTCCATTCCTATAGTAATGCGAACACGAAACTCCTGAAAACTTTTGTATAATGCTGAAGAATGAACAACTGATCTGGGTTTTAAAGTTCGAGGTTATTAAATATCGCCTTATTATAGACAGTGTTTATAACGTACCTCAAAACGTGTGTGTTTATGTAGCCCTGGGCGCGTCACTTTTCCATTATAATCAATATTGAGACCTGCGCTCCCCTGTCTTATAATGCAGCGTCGAGTGGTAATCCTTTACCGACGTTTCGGGACAACGTACCGGTCCCATTTTCAAGGGACAAGAAGTAGCCCAAGAAGAGTCTACTCTTCTTGGACTTCTTTACCCTTGAAGGTGGGACCGGTAAGTTGTCCCGAAACGTCGGTAAAGGATTACCACTTGACGCTGCGTTATGACCCAGAAGAATGCAGATCTCATCAGCATCGCGGCGGAAGCCTGAAATCACGGATAGTCAGTATCGTTTATTTATGTATAACAACATTAACCCTTTAAAAAGGAAGCGTATCTATTTTATATAAGGACTCAGTGCGTACCGCGCTGTAAACACTCTCCACTTCGGTTATAAAACCCAATCTCTTACTGTGTTATAAGGCAAAAGTTGCTGTTTGTTCTGAGATCCGTACTAAAACACATAAACGCAATGTGGGCACCACGTAGAATTTTTTAATGTTAAACCTGGTCATATGTAAAGTTACCGCTAGGCTTTAAAAGGTTAAACTGCCTTGCCGACACCAAAGGCAGCCTACAGTAAACAAACTACCTGATCAATTGACCTCGCATCTTGCGAAGGATAACAAATGTCTGTATGGCAATTTGTATATTTACAGACCCCTCTCTTCCGAGCCTCCAGCAATACTCTCTACTTAATAAATGTAATAAAGTTCTCGGAGTATTCTTATTACGTCACGTCTCAGTTCGTTGCTTCTTTGCAGAACGAAATGGGCTGACCGTATCTTTTGTTCACTGACCACTTCCAGAGAACATATACAGGGACGCAGCGAACATAAGGAAACAACATCGTTACTGCAGCACGAGTCTTAAAGCTTAGAAGATACCAGTGTGCCATTGACACAAGCACACGAAGAAGCATGAAGCAAAGCGCGGTAATTACACTGTGTGTGCTGGGGGCAGTGATGGCAGTTGTAGAGATGCATGGTGTGAAGATAGACAGTCAGTTAGCGTCCATAACAAGTGGTAAGCGGAGTAAACGAATTTTTGTTAATTTTGATGTGTGGCAGCCTGCTATCTTTTGTAAATAGCAGTATATTGAAAACAACACCGTCAAATTTAACTACAATTTATTGCAGGGGTGCACAAATCCCGGGCGAATAATTGTTTACAGTGGCGCCTAATATTTTTAATTCCTCAATAATGAACTTGATTCATGTCAGGATCATGGCGCCTGGAAATTTGAAGTAGCTCTTAAATTTCTAGAAAACGGGGCAATCCTAATTCTGTGTAAAACAACTACTGCTTTTATACATGTGTGTGTTTCTATAATCAGTTACCTCCTTCTATATAGGTTTATACATAGCCTGATAAAGGCCCCAGGGCCGAAACATGTGGCGTGTTGAAAACAACATATTATTTTACAATGAAAACTTAGTTGCATTTGACGGTGTTTTCACTTATTTCTTTGTTGTTGTTGTTGTTCTTGTTGTTCTTGTTGTTCTTGTTCTTGTTGTCTTCATCATCCTCCTCCTCATCTTTGCCGCTGAGTTTCGCTTACTGTTAGAGGTAGGGATCTTCACTTCGCCCCCGCGTTCTAAGCACTCTGGATACACCAAGTACCGACAAATCTCCCTCCGGAAGTAAGGTGACCAGAGGTCTGACCTCCCGCTTATGTCTTATTCCGATGGCTTGCAATAAGCCTCCGTTTAGCTTCACGCGTACATCCCACCCACCCCCCCCCCCCCCACAATACCTTACATTGTGGTGCTTATGCACATGAAAAACCATAAAATTTTTAAACTTTAAAGTGACATTTCTCCAGAATTTGCTTACATGCCACCTGTCAGCGAGGAGATAAAAAAGTAATTCCCTTACATTCCATGAAGGCATGTAGGGCGAGTGAAGGTATAGCTCCATTCATTCTGAACCTCGTCACTAGGTGCAGATGAGTGGAAGGCAACAAAGTAATTAATAAAAACAGGCGTGGTCTCGATTTCCATTAGGGCATCGATATCACAGAAGACTTCACATACTGATAGTCCCATGTCTGTATTTCTTCTGTGTTTATGTTGCCCTTTGTGTATTCAAACTCTGTGCGAGGCTTGGCCAGATGAGGAACTACGAATGTAAACAATCTGTCCTTGCGCGCAGTTCTACCTGCCTGTCAGCATGACGTCATAATTATGACAAGACTAAGAAAACAATACAAAAACAGATACAGTGTTTTATCGTGTGCCCGTACCGCTAGTTCAGGAGGCAAGCTAATACTCTATTTTTATCGTAGCATTCACCGAATGAAGGCCGGAATTTCTTAGTAACTTATAGTGTGCATGGTTCAGCCTGTTTTGTGATTACGTCTTTCGTGTTTCGGCATCCGTCAAGTTTTAAAACATCTGTAGAGACCTCGCAACTTGCGGATTGCCTGTCCGAGGAGTCTACCAGAAGTGTACAGCGAATTTTCGTAAAGCAGGGTCGTCTTGCCCCATCGCACTATGACATAGGCCTCTGCATTACGGTCATGATGACGCAGCATAGTGGAGTTCCTACAAAATATCTTCAAGTGAAACATACTTCCTGAAATCTTTCGGTTTCAGACATGGACTTATGATGCGAATTTTACTTCCAGAATTAATGCCACTAGTCGTTACTTCTTGGGATTACCCTGGCAGACTAAATAGTATTAGCCCCCCCACCCCCACCTCAGTTTCTTAGCTTCTTAAGAGTAATAACAAACCCTGTCGCACCCCCTTTAACGTGGTCTTCTGGTCTGAGGACACTTTGTAATTTACCGCCTCCATCTTCAATTTATACCCTGAAGATGGAGGCATTATGTTCCTACGAAATCTTGCTAATCACATACGATATTACACGGTGTCACAACAGCTCGCTACTGGACACACACTGGAACAGATTATTCCACTCCACAACGTCTCCTCTTATTTATTACTGATTATTATCATCATCATCATCATCACACATTAATACGGTAAGTTGTTTTGCGACACCGTGTTCTACTGACCTACCGAACGGATATTCTCGAGACAGACATTTCTAGAACACTTATGATTCGGTATTGCTGGCAATCTCTTCAATTTTCATTAATTCCACCTCAAAAAATTTTTTAACGAAAAAGCTAACGTTAGAAAAGGATAGTGCTGCCTCTACCGGAAGCTATGGGAAGTGCATGAAATACGTTAACTTCCCTTGGCCTCCGCTGGTGGCAACACATATTTGTAATATGCTTCTACGAGAGCGCTGCAGAGCAGCGGAAGTTATTGGCTCCAGAAAAACTATCCTTATACCCAGGATTCAGTTGTGTCCATCAGATCCTGTCATTCCCTTCAAACTGTGCCGAAGATGATTTCCGATAAAAATTGCTTTTGCTATGACAATCAACGAAGCTCAATGGCAGAAGCATAAACGCGGTGGAATATATCACCATTTCCTTGTTTTCTTCCCATGGCCAGGTCTATGTAGCATTTTCTTCCCATGGCCAGCTCTGTGTAGCATTTTCTTCCCATGGCCAGCTCTATGTAGCATTTTCTTCCCATGGCCAGCTCTATGTAGCATTTTCTTCCCATGGCCAGCTCTATGTAGCATTTTCTTCCGATGGCCAGCTCTATGTAGCATTTTCTTCCGATGGCCAGCTCTATGTAGCATTTTCTTCCCATGGCCAGCTCTATGTAGCATTTTCTTCCCATGGCCAGCTCTATGTAGCATTTTCTTCCCATAGCCAGGTCTATGTAGCATTTTCCTGAGCCTCTTCACTTGACAACGTCGCTGTTACAACTACTAAAGGGCATCGACAGCGTATAGAAAATGATAATTTGATAGCATGAAACATTGTTTATCGATAAGTGCTTTAAATGTTCAAATACATATACACATCTTTGTTGACGAAATGTGTTATTGTCTCTACGTGCGAATTATTCGTAAGGGTATAACTGCTTTTACTATATTATTTATAGCTTTTCCTTGTACAGGTATTTGAGCACCCAACTATATATAACGAGTGACATTTTGTCGCCAATCGCAGATAGCCGTCGCTGAAATGTCCAGCCTCAAGGGAGATTACCTTGAGGAAGCAGGCCGACCTTTACTTTACGTAACCGGTAACTGCCTGCAAAACACAAGTAGCATTTGTGGCAGCAACATTGTTTATTATACAGCGTTGTATCAGGAACAAAATTAAATGAGGTATGATATAATGAATGGAAGTAGTGAATCAGACAAGGTGTGTAATAAAACAGTCACGCTTGCACGTAAAAGTATTTTAAGGCGCGATGCATTTTCTTGTTTTGGAATTTCTTTCACTGGATATTGACCATAGTCTGGATAAAATAGGCGTCCCTCCTTCCGTCTTCGTGTTGAAGGAAAGTGTTCCTACTTGTACACAACGGAACACAGAGAACATTCCTTTTCTTTTGCTAGACGTGTGTATCAAACTGCTGAAGCATTCTGCTGGCTGCGATACATGGCACAGCATAAGCACAGGGACTCCATCAATTTTGGACTGAGATACGCACTAGAGACCTGAACATATAATGCCCAACGCTATAAATTTCCACCACCAACCGCAACAAACATTTTAATCTGCATAAATCATATTTAATATGTAAGGAATATTTTAATCATATCTTAGCCGTAAGTTTAAAAAAACAGTACAATTTCTACGTTATCAACAACGCAGCGCACTACAGAATGTGGAACCTTGTAAACAGTGGCTTTTCACAGGCAGTTGGCTTTTCACAGGCAGTTGGCTTAAAACCTATCATATTGCGCTTCCTGAAGATCGTACACGTGTGCCGAAACAGGTCGTAGTGACGTGTTTAACAATCATATGTAACTAATTATGCGCATTTAGTTGGTAAAATAAATTGAATGCACTGATCTAAAAAATGCACGGAATGGACACCTTTTAAACTAATACTGTTCTGTTACATGTCCTTGAATGTCACGGTGTCGCTGTTGCAGACTGTTACGAGCGGATAGCAATTGGACAGCGACTCATATCGTCCGACGTGCTGAGGAGCGTGATGACTCAGCAGGTGAAGGACTGCGAGAAGGAGTGCGATGTGGATCTGGAGAAGTGCAGTTCCTTCGATTTCGGGTAAGAGTCACAGCGTTGCAGCAGCCGGAATAGCACTGTCAGTACAGGGGCTGGACTTCGGGCTGGACAACCGAGGAACCGTGGATCGATCTGCAGCGGAAAAAAAATAAATTTTTTTTCTTGTCCAAAACGTCCAGAGCAACTCCTACTATTCAATGGGTACCAGGGTTCTTGCACCCCGGGTTAAAGCGATCGGGGCGCAAACTGACCATTCATCTCCAACTAGTGCTGGTGTTAACAATGAGTGGAGCTATAATTCCACTCTCGCGTGTTCCTTCACGGCGTGTACAGGGAAAATTTTACATTGGCTTTACCTCATCTTTCCATTTGAACAGTCGAATCCAGTTATCTTGGGTTCGCGAGGTTTTGTGTCTTTACAGCGGTGTTGTGGATGAGGATTAATATCTTCTGAGATATGATACCGTGTCGATAGATACTTACCAATGTTTCTGAGGGGCTTCTTGACTCCATCTTCAGAGTTTAAGCAGTCGAAGAATAGTGGACTGAGTCGACCTTGAAGATGGATCTTCAGAAACGTTGGTAACAGCCGACGCGGTATCATATCCCAGAGGGCATGAATCTTTACCTTGGCTTCGTTGTGAAGTTATTTTCGGGATCAAAATAAATAGAATTTTCTCTTCGAAATTCTGTTAAGGAGCTGAATGCAAAGTTCCATCTAGTATCGAGAAGTGGAGATTTGAGTATGATGGGAATAAAGGACACAAACTGACATATTTCTGTGGAATTCTTCATGAGCAAAGCGACGTTATGGTGATAGGGTTGCTAGTTATTATTCTCAAGCCCATTTCCTTTATAATGACATCGGTAAATATAATTTTGATAATTACTAAATTCGTGTTCTAATGATTTCCCAATCTATGCATATCGGCGCTGGATTTATTTGCTGTTCAAATCACCAATAATACTCTAGTTTCACAAATGTGCTAAATATTTTAGTTTCTTGGTAAAAGTGTATGTTTTAACCCTTTCAAGACTAAGATTAATCTGAATTATATATGAAGATACAGCTTGTACCGTGCAGTGAACACACCCTGTCTCGGTTCTAAAAACTTATCAGTAAATGCTTTAAAGAGAATAATTGCTGTTTGTTCTGAGACCCATACAAAACACATAAATACACTCTGTGGGCAGAATGTAGAATTTCTGAATGTTGAACCTGTTGATACACAGAGTAACCGCTAAGGTTGAAAGGGTTGAAAAAGTTGAATTCCGTTTTTGCACCCGAATATTACACTTTTACTTTAGAGGGTTCCGCCCACATTCAGATTTATTCACAAGGGTCCCACAAAAGTTAAAGGGTTTGAAGATCATTGGTTTAGATAATATAGCCTGTGCTGATAGGGTAGTTAGTGGATAAGGATTTGGAAGGAAATTCTGTGACCTAATTTAAGATAATATACCTGTATGTGCACCCCTGGAGGGACTGGGGGAAGAAACGACTTATCTCAGTAAGAATAACCGGTTACCGGTTTGATATATGATAACCGATATTTCCCGAGTTCGATACAGGGGTACCAATCACTCAACCGTGACGGTAAGTCGTACTGCATTTAACCCCCTGCCCCATCCTGAAATTGAGATAAGCATCCTTATGTCGTGTGTCCTACAAACATCAAATAGCAAAGATTTTTTCTCGCGAAAACGGAATCTTGTTGTGAATCAGAGGCAGGAGCGCACCCAACGGGGGACTGCCAGGCTGCAGTCCCCCAAACCCCCCAAAACTTAAATTTAAAAAACACGGATTTTGTAGACATTATGATATAAAAAGTTTTACGTGACTTGATCTTCAGCCGAAATCAGCCACCGAAATCGGTTGTCGACTATTACGCTTGAATTTTGAAAAATTAATTAGTAAAATTAGAAAAAACAAGAAGGCAGGACATTGTGATTGAGTGTTGGAACATGCAGTTATGTTTGTATGTATATAAATGCAGTTGCAGACAGTGTTGTGTTATAATTACGACATAATTTTTATAACATGATTTTTGAAATCACACATAAATTATATATATATATATATATATATATATATATATACACCGCGTCAGACACCCCCCCCCCCCCCCCCCTCCGCCAGCGAAGAATTCTGCGTGCTCACCTGATCAGTGGCGAGCCTATGATCCCAGTAACTGCTTTTTACACAAGAATATGTAGCCGTATGTTTCTCGTTACCTTCAGCGTTATTTACTCTACTAAGGTTATACAAGTATAGTTCTCGTGTTACAGAATCAGTCACCAGGGGAACGGCACCTGCAACTTGTCGCCTAAGATCCCGCCGCGATCTGGAACCCTCGTTGAAGACCCAGACTATGACGTGTACGTCAAGAAACACGAATGTCGGTACGTGGAGCCGACACCTCCGACCTACCCCAACCTCCCAAAGCCTGCAGACAGTAAGTACCAAAACTCTGTATGTATTAGTGACAGCGGTGCAGGTGATGCCGCCGCACACCCCGCGGGGCTGACGGACCCCAGACGTGCAGAATAATATAATTTGTTGTGGGTTCTTTGGAACTGGATTCCGTTCTTCTGAGGTCGACTCAGCATCGTAACGAAAATAAGTACCAGCGGTCTCTCCTGGGGGGTTAAGGCGGCCGGTGCATAGGGCTAACAACTTTTCCACATTCATGGGCCGATTGCCTATTAGCTTCATCATATCTGTCCGTCCGTCTTCCCGCATGTATAAACTCAGTTCCCACTGGACGAATTTTCACGAAATTTTATACGGACACAAAATCCAAACGTGGTTAAAATCGGACAAAAAATCGGTCACCTTATATGATACCTGTTCCAAGTGCGTTTCATGGTATTGACACTGACATATGGGGTCAGGGGTAAAGGTCAAGGTAAAGCATTCCCATTACAGGCCTGGACAGGCCATTAGGGCTCCAGAAGGTTGAGGCTTCCACATTTCTTAGACATTCGGCATGTGAAGGTAGCAGGATTGTCAGCCTTACTCACCGGCCGCCTTTACCCCCCCAGGAGATGTTCGCGCTACTCATTTCTGTTAGAGACTGAGCCGACCCCAGGGCCATAATGCTGCCAGAAGGATTAGGCCAATAATACAGAATAGAACGTACTTTTGCCTTTCCATAACAACAGTTTCGTTGTCTTATATTGTTGGCCACTACATGTGTAGCTCGGCATACGGATGCAACTTGTTCTTGAACTCCGACGGCAAAAAGGGTTAGGCGAAGGCGCCAGGATGTTACATTATACGTTTGTTGCCTTTCTTGTGTGAACTACACACAATATAACAGAATTAGAACGGGGGAAAATTTACTCCTGCTGATTCTGTCATGCAGTCATTTACTTAGCTGCTTAGCAATCAGTCTGTTTCCCTTGCTCACTTCCTAACATAAAACTAAAATAATGTTGAATCCACGAACGTCCGCAACCTTCAACTGTCCTGCTGTCACTGTGAGAGATTACAGACATCCTTTTGTCGTGATACTTCTGAGATAAACGGCAAAACGCTACTTGTGGCCTTCCTATCCTTTCTGTTAAGCCAAAAGTGAAACTTGATGCACTCACTGGTTGCGTATTTGTTACAGCATTTTCTTGCGGTACGAATTTATTACCCAGTAAAGCGAGACAAATATGTATATCAGTTTTAACATGGCAATAAATGTTTCGTAATGCAAGCATGTAAAGTATTACCAAAGACATTACTGATTCCTACGGGAATATGTGGAACATTATACTCAGTACGTCGTGAATAGGAAGCAGAATTGCTAAGCACTTTATTTAAGAAAAAATATTTACTTTTTCTATGTTAAGTTGACACAAAGGCGGTACATATATTTAGTAAAGAACAGGGGCAGCTAGTAGCAGTATTTCCCACTCGGCCACTAAGTAATTCCCCCCCCCGCCCCCCACCAACTTCATACTGCCACCTCTTCCTTACATCCGTATTCTCAGCACTTTGTTCTAAACTGCTCCCACGCTTAGGATTAAAGACCAAGTTTCACACCCACCCAACAGTAAACAAACAAACGTCTATGACTGCAAACACAATTGCAACATGCGGTTTAAAGACGGTAAAAGAGGACGATTTGTTAGGAACTGTTGCTGTGGTGTCTCCTAATTTCGCCGTAGCATCGTCATCATCATCAGAACCGACGTCTTCTTCGTCATCATCATCGCCGTCATTGCTTCTAGTATTGCGCTTGTAGAGTTCTGTTGAACATATTAAAAACAGAATTCTAACGTCATTTGGAGCCGTTTTATGTCGGTAGAAACAACGTATAAGCCCGAACACAAGGCGGCTCTGAATATAAGGCGAGCCCTTCTTTCCCACTGGAGTGTTTAGAAAAAAAACTCAGAAAATTTAGAAATAACAGAGCTGTATCATGCCTTATTAGGCAATATTTACTGGAAATGACGTGTCCCTGACATGTCACTGGGAAATACCTTAAGGCCTCCCTTATAAGATAACCCCTAATTTCAGAGCGGCTATTGTCGAAAAATAAATATTTGTATATTCGACGGCAGGATAAATAAACAGGCTGAATTCCCATACACGAAAACTGTTGGTCCAGAGTGTAGTGTAAAGTGATGGGCACATCTGTTGCGCTGTACGATTCTACACATTAATATTTTTTCGCCAGTGGTGCAACAGCCCCTAGTGGGTCAGGGTCTCCTCATTATCGAGGCTGCACGATCACACACAGACACATCACAGTCGGTAGGACTCCTCTGGGCGAGTGATGAGCCCAACGCAGAGACCTCTACCTGACAACACACAACACTCACAGCAGACGCACATCCATGCCCCCGGTGGGATTCGAACCTGAATATACCAGCAAGCGCTGGGCCGCAGACCCACGCCTTAGACCGCGCGGCCACTGGGAGTGGCAGGTATTACTGTAGCTACTGTTCATAAATCGCAAGCTATTTTTCCCAAGCA
The DNA here is from genome assembly GCA_013340265.1 of Coptotermes formosanus. NCBI lineage: Eukaryota > Metazoa > Arthropoda > Insecta > Blattodea > Rhinotermitidae > Coptotermes > Coptotermes formosanus. Next base: position 44,697 of record BLKM01001059.1, read on the forward strand.
CAGATCTATATTGAAATACCGGAAAAAATGTGTGTACATGAAAGTCAGTTAATATTCATAAAAACGACTGACAGAACAATAGTGAAGGTTAGGAACCTGCCTAGATTTGATTACATCCATCAAGGCCGTGTGTTACATTTGTCATCCTTTGTGTTGCTGAAAGAGCAGGATTTGTCCCAACCGCAGAACAGATGTGCTTAAATCATCCGGAGGCCACATAACTGAGGGCCCCCTTCAAATAACTATTTATTGTCAAACCTAGCTTATCGCCACTAATTTCTATGGCGTTTCTTCTGCATTCGGTCACATATGTATTTACCTGTTCATTTAATTGTCGCACATTTTAACCCTTTAAAGACGAAGCGTGTCTGTTTTATATAAGGACTCAGTGCGTACCGCGCTGTAAACACTCTCCACTTCGGTTATAAAAACCAGTCTCTTAATGTTTTATAAGGCAAAAGTTGCTGTTTGTTCTGAGATCTGTACAAAACACATAAACGCAATGTGGGCACCACGTAGAATTTTTTAATGTTAAACCTGGCGGTGCGTAAAGTTACCGCTAGGCTTTAAGAGGTTAAAGCCACAAATCGTTGAATTATTATATATGGAATTACTATTCAAGTGTTGGGTTTACTGGAGCTCTCCACGTTTGGCATGACATTAACATTAGAAAGTACGTGAAGTCCCAGGAAGGTTGTGTTTGGACTTGTCTAAATGTAAGCGTATGGAAGGCACTGCAGCAGACACGGCGCAACTGTGATATCAGTTTTTAAGGGCGTTCGCAAAATTTCGAAAAGCGACTATTATCTTCGTCATGTCTGTCTGTCTGTCCGTCTATTCTTCCGTCGACCTGCCTCTCCGTCCGTCCGTCCGTCCGTCCTTCTGTCCGCATGGCAAAACTCTGCTCTCACTGGACGAATTTTCATGAAATTTAATATTTGAGTATTTTTCGAAAATCTGCGGAGAAAATTCAGTTGATTAAAATCCGACAATAATAACGGTTACATTACATGAAGACCTCTGTACATTTACGACAGTATGTCGCTTAATTATTCTTAGAATGAGAAATATTTCAGACAAAGCTGTAGAGAAAATCAAAACACATATTTTATGTTCATTAACTTTTTTCCGAAAATCTTGCCGTTTATGAGATAATGTGGAACAATATGGTACAGCCAGGCAGCCCACAGGTGACAATATAATACCGAGCATGCGCTTTGCATGCTGAGTAACTATGGCTACAGACACACACTCGGAATATATAATACTTATTTCTTTTCCACGGCAAAAATGGTTACGCGAACGCGCCTTAATATTACGGCATACGTACATTGCATGTCTTTTATCACTTAAAAGCTAGGATTTGCGAGTCTTTAAATGTTCATGGCACTGTGATTGAGGACTCCATTCTTGTGGGATGTGACGCCGCGTGACTGGTAAATCGGTTCCCGGCGTTTCGAAGGAACTTATTGCGTTCATCTTCAGGAGTCTGTAGGTCTGATACACCTATATCCTTGAAAAACGGAGTCCACACACTAGATTTGTTTTTAATGTCATTGAAATAGAGACAACAAAGACGTCGAAATCAGGATCGTGTCATTGTAAATTGAATAACTCCCTTAACCATTCTTTCACATGTCGTAAATCGGATATACAGCATTCCCTTTCCAGACGTGATTATGCGAACTGATGCACTCTGAATATCCGCTGTTTCCCTTCTGTAATCAATTTTGCAAACAGCGGATAAGGTCTTACATATCCACAGATGCCATTAGCGTAGGCCTACACATGGAAGAAAACCGGTGGTTTCCCTACCAAGCGATTTACACATGTTGGGCTCTAATAGCTTCCGAAATCTATCTTGTAACTTGTAAATGACCATTGTGTTACGTTTTTTTGACATATGTTTATGTTGTGTGACGAATTCGCTTGCACAGATGAAATATCTTATTGGTCTGTGTCTAGTAAAGGAGCAGACAACACAGGGTTTGATGACTTCTAACAACGGTCGCGGTTCCCCTAACTCCAGTTTCCTATAAGCTATTGGTCTTGAACACCGCGGTTATTTTTAAGATTCTAACCTCCATGTATCGCGAGAGATTCCTGTATTCTCGTTAACTTGTAGTTGTTTTAACCTAACACAAGCAATTACTAAACCAATGCCATCTGCAAGTAGATCTAGGTAACTGCTTCCTGCTAATCCAGCCATGTTTTGAATGCCGAACATGACCTTCTGCTTGTAACAATAGAATAACGCTCTATACGCTGCAGATCACAGCAAAAGCAAATTATCTGCCAGCTGACTACGATCGGTACGTATATATAAGAGAAAACATGTTTTGTATATCTTAGACACGTCCAAATAGTGGCAACATCTGATGGATTTCATTCTCGTCTGTTTTTTCTGTGGTCCATCAATATACAAATGCGATTTTTCAAAATTATATGACTGTGCAGGGTTCTTATATATCCATCACAAGAAAAGAGGATATTTCCCATTTACCGAAAGTAAAATAGAGGGCATATGAGCAAGAAAGAATCTTTTAAAAAAGAGGACATATAGTGAGTGACAATCTTATAGAATAAATCTAGCATTATTACTCCATAGAGAATATACAAAACCAAAAACAAAAATTATTCGGATTTGTATACAGTACATATATTTATTACCAGCTAATTTTACTAGTTGTGGGCCGGGGTGGCTCAGTCGGTATAGCGACTCGCTACGTGCTGGACGGTCCGGGGATCGACTCCCGGTTGGGGCGAGATTTTCCACGCCCGTCCAGACCGGCCCTGGGGCCCACACAGCCTCCTGTACGATGGGTACCGGGTCTTTCCCGGGGATAAAGCGGCCGGGGCGTGGGGCTAGCCACCTCACCTCCCTTCTAGCGCCGAACCTAACGAAAGGATAGAGCCTATAGCTGTACTCCCGCTTGTCCTTAGGCCTGGATGGGGATCCGTTTACCTTTTTTAATTGCACTAGTTAATGTATACAAGATTGTGCCCTGACATGTTTCGGCTATTGAGAACAGTCATCCTCAGGGTGTATCATTAAGCAAAGGAAGTATAAGGTGTCAAAACATACTGTCGTCGTTGGTAAATGGTACGTATAAAGAACAAAATCATAACCTTTTAAAGCCTAGCGGTAACTTTACGTACCATCGGGTTTAACATTAAAAAATTCTACGTGGTGCCCACATTGCGTTTATGTGTTTTGTACGGATCTCAGAACAAACAGCAACTTTTGCCTTATAAAACATTAAGAGACTGGTTTTTATAACCGAAGTGGAGAGTGTTTACAGCGCGGTACGCACTGAGTCCTTATATAAAACAGATTACCTTTCGTCTTTAAAGGGATAATATTAATATGTGGTATTGCAAATAAAAAGTGTAAAAATTATTATACAGGATTTATATGTATAATAAATTGTAGACCTTTTATTTATTAATAGTACATACAGATATTATACGTAAGTTCTTTATACGTAACATTTACCACAACGACGGTATGTTTTTAACACCTTATTCTTTCTTTGTGTAATGATACTCCCTGAGGATCAATGTCTTCAGTAGTCACAACATGTCGGAGTAGCAGCCTTGTACATGTGACTTCAGGCTTCCGCCGCGATGCTGATGAGATCTGCATTCTTCCGGGTTATAACGCAGCGTCGAGTGGTAATCCTTTACCGACATTTCGGGACAACGTATCCGTCCCATTTTCAAGGGTCGACAAGTCCAAGAAGAGCAGAAGACTACTCTTTCTGGAATTCCTACTCTTCTTGGACTTGACCCTTGAAGAGGGGACCGATACGTTGTCCCGAAACATCGGTAAAGGATTACCACTCGACGCTGCGTTATACCCCAGAAGGGCGCAGTTCTCAACCTTGTACATGTTACCTAGTGCAGTTAGTTGGTAACATATATATGCATTGCTTGTGTATTGCACAGAAATGCATAACACAAAATTCATATACAGTATACACATAGTGTGTAGCCTGTTGTCAGTTCTCTGGTCGTGTCCTTTCTTGTGTGCCCTTTCATATTTCTAAGATTGTATTTTGTTTGTTATTTATACATTGCTCTTCAGGAAGGTATGGAAATATGTACAAGAAATTCCTTTGAAGTTCTGCTGTAGGAATAAAAGCTTTCTGAACGACTCAGCATTCAAATGTCCCTCTCCGTTGTCCACTGATCTTGCATCAAAGACAAAAAGTCTATCGAATCTTCCTCGAGATATCTTTCTTTTCGTTAGATATAAAATTTATAACTTTAAACACTACGCCAAAGCAGACAATTTACAAACCATACGTAGACGTTTTGTTAGACCATGATAATTTTCGTACGAAATGGATTATATAACCTACTGTCCTTTGTCATCTGACGTCATGAAATATCAACAATGGGCCATCCGCTATTGTTATTACGAAGACCAACATCCTGTGATATGAACAATGTTTGTATACTCGCATGCAGTCGTACTGGGGCAAGGCCTCCAATGTAATGGCCGTTACTTCCCTCCGATATATAGGCCACTTGAACCCGAAATGCAGGCCAACGAATTTCAGTAACAAATAGCGGGTGTGCTTTTGCTAAGTGCAACAGGAGGAATAGTGGGGAAGTCTGCACGACACGTTGGCTTTTGCTAAGTGCAACAGAGGGGAATAGTGTGGGAAGTCTGCACGACACGTTGGCTTTTTGCGATTGTATAACCCTCAATGGACGTCATGATCCTTTACTTGTTGCACAGTTAACAGCTAATGTTGACGGAAGTTCTCCGCAGTTCGCAAAGATTCCGGAAGAGTGCTCTGTGACTGTAGGCTGGTATAGGTGTTAATTACAGGGAGAATATGAATCTGTGTTCATAAGAGTGGCAAATAATTAGTTGAAAACGTTGTTAAAACAATACAAGACTAGACAAACTGTGTCGGGATGTGGCTGATCCATCAGTTTCCTAGTGTCAGGGGAAATAAAAGCTCCCGTAATTGGCACACATGATATCAACAAAGATCTGCAGGAAACAAGTTAAGACGGCCGTGTATGCGCGTGTGTTTCAAAACCAAGGCGGTCCTCGCGGTGTCAGAAGAGACATGTCGCTGTTTGTGTCGTTGTCGCTGCTGATGCCATGATACTTCCGTCATCACATCCTTGATTCTGCAACAGATTCGTAAATTGTGCCCATTTCTGTTCTAACTCCATGGAGCAGAGTCCTTCTTGAGAAGCTAAGAGTCTCTCAGCTAGTCGAGAATTTCCCCGCATTTTAGGGAAACCTTAGGTTCATTACGATGTTCCCAAGATCCCCAGACTTGTCCCTAACCTGAGCCAGATCAATCCACTCCACGCCTTCCATCTTATTTCTTGAAGATTAATTCTAATATTATCTTTCTATCCACTCCTAGGTTTTCCAAGTGGCCCTTTTCCCTCAGATTCAGATGTGTGCACCTTTTGTCTCCCCTATACGTGCCAACCCAGTTCTGCACTCGGTGTGAAAGGATATTCATCCACTTATTCCGTGCCATATTTCATACGTCTGAAAAATGATTAACAGTGGAACCCGGTTATAACGAATTCGATTTGTACTACACCTCGCCTATTGCGTGAGATATTCTGTAGTATCAATTAATTCCACACTGTTAACCCTAACATTATACTCGTGGGTTATAACAACACTCGTTTATAACGACACAAAATATTCAGTCCCTTTCATGACGTTATAACCGAGTTCCACTCTACTTGTTCTACCCTTTGTACGTTTGTATGTTTTTTTCAATTCTGTCTATAAAAAAACTAGACCTTTTTCATTGTGTCTCTTTATGAAAATCTGTACAGGCGTTGGCATTCCAAACCTTTATCATGTGTTATTACATATATACGTAGACCTGCTACATAGTACATATGTTTCCCGTTCCGCTCCCAGAGTTCAACAAATACATATTATTTATATACAAACACATACCCTTATAGATGTATATTCGTATAGTGACTAGGCTAGGGTTTGGACGTCCGTGGAATCGTGGTTCGATACATTTTATTTGTAAGGGATTTCTCTTTTCTCCAAAAACCTTCAGACGGCTTTTGGGGCCACCCAGCCTCCTATACATCGGGTAAGGGACGCTCTTTCCCCCGCAGGGTAAAGTGGCAGGGTCGCGAATCTTACCATTTACTTTCAGTTAATGCCAAGGTTAAGAAAGCATGTAGCTGTATCTCCAATCATACATATGCCTTCGAGTCTTACGCAGGCATATCGGTGTCTGCCTTTCCCTTATGTAGTTAGGTCTGTACGCACAGTACTGCAGGCTTACAGGGTGGCACTTCTGCGAGCGCGCACTCAGGCAAAAGAGTCGGACACTTCTGCCGTGAAGTCGGGCTGGCCCATAATGCGTAAATTACCTTCACGAAAGCCCTCTCTGTAACACTCATTGTGTGGTTGTTTATGTGTACATATGCCCACGTTCGAACTTTCTCTGGGACGCAGTAAACCTCCTGTCCAATGAGTAGAGGTAAAGGTCGCCCCGTAACATGCAATTGGAGGCACAGAAGAGAAATAGAGATATAAGGCTGCCCGTGCTTAACCTCGGCGCGGGGGTAGGTGGGAGGTCAACGCCGAAACTCGGTTGCTTTACCTCCGTGAAAGAGACCCGGTATCAGTTGAACGGAGGACTGGGTGAGCCTCAGAGCTGGTCTGGACGGGTTTTGGCGAAGAGAAAATCCCTTTCAAGCACCGGGGAATGAAAGCCGGACTGACGAGCCCGTAGCGAGTCGCTATTCGGGTTACTCTGTCTGATGGCTACCAGAGGTTACATCCGCGCCGGTAAAGGGGCTGTAGCATGAAGATAACCGCTCACCATCTCGCATTATGTTTAAGAATGTGTGGAGCCTCTCCTCTGTTTCCTCGTTCGTTCTCATTCATGACTTGATTTTCGAGCATTAGGGTAACTTTGCATTTGTGGGAAAGCAGTGATAGACCGTCTGCCTGAGTAAAACCAGCGACAGGTTGACCTGTCTAAGCTACAAACAGTCTAACAAATTTCTCTATCCCTTCCACATCCATACTTACACGCCTCCACTTCCCCCCACTCCAGTGGTATGGCTGGCCCTGCCGACAGGTCACGTGACTATTCCTCCTGAATTCATCACTTCCGATTATGTCACCGCCATCATTATTTCCTACTATTTCTGCTACTACTGTCATTATGTCTCCCCTCCATAATTTGTTAATTCTCACAAAAGTAACCCTACTTCCACCGCGAGGTTCTATAACTCACGGTCCCGCCTTTAGTGAAATCAGTACACAAGATGTGCAGGTTCTGGAAACGAAATGTGAATATCAAGTGCCGTGACGTCATGTACAGAGTTGTTGAACCTTGCGTGCGTGTTTATCCTGCATTCTAGAATGTAAGATGCTGGATAATAATAAAATTAAACTGTAAAATAGGTGGTGATTAGTACTTTAGGGAATATACAAGAAAAATATTTAAATACTAAATAGTGGTGTTCAAAATGTTAATTCCAGCATCTGGTTCTGAAAAAGCACCAAGTTCGTGTTTTACATGTCAAAATATTTAATAGTAGCGTAATAAAAATACGCGTAAAAATGTAGTCGCCTGTTTGTTTAAGAATTTACCAAACTTCTGTTGAAATTATAGAATGAGATATTGTAAACAATTATTCAGTAATTTCATAGCTCCTTTTGACTTACTCTACCGAAATTTATGACGAATTAGAAAAATACGAATAAAATTTTATCGAGTAATTATTTTACGAATTATTATATTCTATTACTTCCATAGTAAGTATATTATTCGTAAAAATCTTATCATAAATTTAGTGATAAATTTGGCATACTTTAATTGTATTGATTCGTAACCGTTGACCTAAAATCGATGTCTGGGAAACAACTTTTCAATAATCTGTAATCTTATGAGTCATCTAATATGCAAATGCTTTGTAACATTGTTTTCATTTCGTCCTTATTTTTACATTGGCGATGTTTTGCACAACACGAAACTAGAGAAGCAGAAAGCAGTCGACGTTCATAAGTTTCAACAGTGTGAAGTCTTTCGGTGCTTCAGTGGTGCCTGTCTTAACAACTCATTCATTTATACGCTGTTGTGCTTGTTGTGTCGTCTTGAATTTCAACAAAGTCAACAGAAAGAATAATCGTGGAACATCTGTGTTTAATGAAACACAAAGACAGGGATTTTAAATTTGTTTCAAATTATATATGTTAAAGAAATTACATCGCTCTCAGAAATATTCTAAATAGCTATAGTTCAGATGATTGCAGTGTAGTTCAAAACAAGTATAAGTACACAGGTAAACGACATTAATCCGTATGGGAGATATTTCAGTGTCTGGAACAGTACAATATTTTCTGAACTTCCTTTTCAACTGTTACGGACACATGTCGCAATTCCTATATCATTTTGTTCGTAACAGTAGCAGTGTCTCCGGACACTTACAAATTCATGCTAGGACTGTCACATAGTGTTAATTCAATCCGTTGTCATAGTAATTTACTTTACCCAATCACAGGTACGCTTTCATGAATACCGGCTGTTAGAATCGCGTGCTGGACGTGACACAGATCGTACTGTTACTGCGAGTTGCAGCATTGTTGTGCTTTTTAACATTGTGTTATGAACTGAACGAATAATGTGGAGAAGAACTGTAATAGTTTTTCATGTCTGGATGATCTTGTTTCGAGTTTCAAATCCTGCTGGCATAATTATTGTGGAAGAAGCGCCCGGTAAGTCTGTCTACCAAACGGTGGTATATATGAACATACTTGTTGGAATTTAATAATTTCTTCTAACTCTTCTCTGCCCCTCACATACTTTGTGGGAATATTTCGAAACACTTGACACAAAGAGTTAATATTTTTAATTTAATTTAATTTTGTTCCCCATTCTAAGACTTTACCAAAAATATAAAAATTAAAATATACAGAAATGTGATTTTGCCTGTTGTTTTATGTGGCTGTGTAACTTGTGTTCTCACACTGAGGGAGGAACATATGCTGAGAGTGTTCGGGAATAGGGTGCTGAGGAAGATATTTAGGCCTAAGAGTTAACAGGGAACTGGAGGAGACTGCATAGTGAGGAGTTTTATAATCTGTACTACTCACCAAATATTATTCAGGTAATCTAATCAAGAAGAATGTGATGGGCACAGCATGTGGCACGTATGGGGGCGAGGAGAGGTACATACAGGGTTTTGGTGGCGAAACTTCAAGAAAAGAACCCACTTAGAAGACCTAGGCGCAGTTGGGAGAATAATATTAAAATGACTCTTCAAGAATTGGGATGGAGGCATAAACTAGGTTGATCTGGCTCAGGACAGGGACAGGTGATGGGCTCTTGTGAATATGATAATGAACCTTGGGGTTCCGTAAAATGAGTGTAATGTCTTGACTAGCTAAGGAATTGTGTTGATAACAATGGAACAATGCTGATACAGATGTTTGGAAACAGACTGATATTTTAGATTGTATATATTTTATATTTAAAAGGATTTCATGTATCAACATGTGATTTTATTATATGTAAACTAAAAGAATCAGTGATTACAACTGTAACGTGCATATATTTTACCATTCTATGACACGCTGCACGCTGCTGATGTCTATAGAGAATGACTCACTGATGATGGCTAAGTAGTTCAGCCGAAACATGTAGGAGCACGTATAACTATTGTGCAGTAGTTGGTAACAAATAAATGTTTATATACAACGGTAGAGGTATTAGCCTACATTTTGACAGAAGTTGGCAGCGAAAAGTACGACATGCAATACACACTTAACCGCCTCATTACGCCATCTCTTGTTGCAGTTAATGATAATGTAAAGGGCATTCCGCTCTTAATTTCCGTATTTCCGTTAAAGTAATTCATTGCTTTGATTATGAACGGTATCGCAGTTAAGTTCACTGCTGCTGTGACGTGGATACTCTAAACAATCTAGAATATTACCTGGAAAGTCCCGTAAACGTGCGGTCAATCTTACGTAACTACGCTGCTTTCATACGTTACTACGCAAACACAGTGGCACGCCACGCTGCACTGTCCCTTCATGCACGAAGCTTTACATATATGCTGATTTGATGACGTCTCATCCCTATTCGGTGGGTCGGTGCCTCGATTCACTGGACCGACTCTCCTTTTATAGTCTCCTTTCGACATTAGAATAATTCTTTTCCAGTAACTTTGTGTCGCTCGTCCCGTTACGTTACAGTACATTAAGTATACAGATAGACCGTTAAACACAGCACTTGTTTATTGAAAACCTAAGTGTGGCTATGGGCCGAAACATGTAGCTGCGGTTCGATTCCAACTGAACGCTGCATGTAGTGGTTACCAGGGCTGCTGGTACCTGTTTACAATCCCAGTAAGCTCTAACTCTTTGTAATCTTTATCAGGGGTGCACAAATCCCAGGCGCCAGGTTTCCCGGACAAATAAGATTTTGTGCAGTGGCCCCTAATATTTGTGGGCCCTCAGTATGGAACTTGCTTCATGTCACCCTTCTGGTGCCGAGAATTTTGAGGTGGCCTATAGATATTTTGGAAAGTTTGTGCACCCCTGCTGTTCATCCAGTTCAGTTGACGAACTCCATCAAACCTTGCCAACTTCTGATTCAGCTGGGGCGATTTGACCTTCCAAATTTTGTTGGGAGAGATTCTGTGTACTGCGACACCACTTCAACCACATCGACCTTAAACTCATGGTCAAAAGCCATTACCGGATAAAAAGAACTCGTTACTTCCTTCCTCCTGATGAAGTCTCTGAGTAAGACGAATGTTTATAGTCAATTGTTCGGGTAACAAACCATCCCTTTTGTTTTGTTAGCCCGTTTCATCTTAACTCCATTCACATGAAACCTCCAATCGCAGGCCAGTATGTCCTCTGGATAAATTTTTTGTGACAAAGAGCTGTCCTTCTGAGGCAGATTTATAATTAAATTTACCTTCATTTACGTGTTTGAGCTTGGGTGGCGCTGTATCCTATGTTCTGCTTATTTCACGTCTGTCTGAAGTTATGGCGACGTCATCTGTAGTTGAAATATTTGTTGACTCCACCGCTTCTTCCTTCACGCTGTAACAAGCTAGCAGGACAGACATGTCAGTTGTCTTCGTCTGTTTCAAATATTTTAACACTTTTCAATTTTATGTTAGTTCTAGCCGGTCGGGAATTTTTAGTGGGAGGGCATATTTGAATCTTATGAACATACAAGCATTCGTAACACTTGTATAATTTGCAGACTCCACGAAGTAGCCTCGTAGTGTGATGAAATGTAGGAGATTGATGTGGGTGGGTCATGCAGGACCAGGTGCACACAGAGAATTTTTCCTTGCTGGGTCGGGGGGGGGGGGCCTGACCCTGAGGCTGTATATAGTTTGTTTGATTTTAAAGATTTTGCTATAAAATCATCTTGTAAGTACAACATAACACTGTTTGCAATTGCATTTATATACGTACGAATATAACTACATGTTCCAGCACTCAATCACCGTGTCCTATTTTCTTGTATTTTTTTTTTAATTTTATGAATTTCTTTTTCAAAATTCTAATGTACTAGTCATTAGCCGACTTCAGTGGCTGATTTCGGCTGATGGGAAATCACGTTAAACGTTTCGTATCATAATATCTACAAATATGTTTTTTTTTTTTTAATTTCGGTTTTGGGGGGATTGGGGGGACTGCAGCCTGGCAGCCCTCCTCCCCCCTTGGGTGCGCCCCTGTACAGGACGCATGGAATAAGTGAAAAATATACACACATTTTTACTTGGGAAAACCTGAAGGAAAGAGACTGCTTGGAAGTTTTACGTGCATGTAGCCCAATAATATTAAAATTGATATTACAAAAAATGGGATGTGAAAATGAGGTTTGGATTCAAATGGCTCACAGACGGACCTAATAATGGGCTGTTGTAACAACATTTCCATGAACTGTCGGAGTTCATAGTAAAAGGTAAAATTGTCTTTGTCTACGTCATGGAGGCATGTAGGGAGGAGTAGAAGCATCGCTCCACCCATCCTTAACCTCGGCGCTAGATGTACCAGGGGAGGGATGTCCTGTCTACTAAGCGACTGTTAGCTTTTCACAAGGGATTCTGTTCCATGGCCACAGCTATACTTAACGCATGACTGCCAGTCCATCTTTACGTCTACCTCTCTGGAACAGGGCTGCCAAAATCCGTCCCAAGGGCTGGTTTCCACTCTAAAAACTTGTAAACCGGCTCGCACTTTGCGTCGATACTGCATCAAAACTTGCTAGGACTTCGTGTTTTATGTTTTCGGTGTATACTATACTCGTATCTATATCATAAACGCAACAACTTGTTCATAAGGTTAAAATGATGTTAAGTAAAATAAAACTTTTCGACAATACCCCGCTTATGTAAGTTTAAAGATTTTTATTCATGTAATTATGTCCCCTAATATTCTCCATTTACAACTGGGAGCTCTTCAATGTAACATTTACAACTGTATATTAATAACCATTTTTGTCCTGTAAATTTTACCTAAATAGTGATACGGTCCGTTACCCACAGTAATTTCTCTGTAATACACCTCCGCACCACACACACACTCACACACTCACCGTTAACACTTTAGCTTTATTCACGTTATGGATACACTCACACTCAGCGCAATGTAAGCTCACAGTCGGGCGTGTGAGTAGGATGTTCACACTGAAGGCGCTTATGGCACGCGAAAGCAGTTCGTTTTGCTCTCAAGGTGTTCAAAAGCTTAAGCCAATAAAGATTTGGCGGTGATAGCACTACTTTGGGTCAAACATTCTTGCGAAGATGACCCGCGCTTATTTGACTGCCGGTTGACGTGATCGTGACTGTTGGTGTGAACACATGTATTTAAATAGTCCCACATTCCAAGAATATTTTCCCCAACCGCGATGTGACCGTCAGGGGATCATGATCTGACTGTGACCAGACTGCGATCGGACCGTGACCGGACCGTGATTAGACCGTGATCGAACCGTGATCGTACCCTTAGTACGAATCGAGCTCAATCTTTTTTCCAGCTTGTTTCCGGAGGCTGCTGACAGGGAAACGCGTGGTGGAGCAGCATATCAGGAAGTCTCTGCCTTCCCAATCCGCAGAGCTTTGCCAAGAGGAGTGCTCCATGGAAAAAAATTTCGTCTGCGAGGGATTCAACTACAGGTGAGTGGCTTGGTGGTGGTAGAGTCGGCGCGGAAGTAAACTCCATGGATTTCAAATGTCAGCAGATTTATGCGTGTTGCAAGTAAAACAATTAAGACCCCTATTTAAAATTATACGGACAAACACAACACCATTTCTGCTTGTTGATATTAGTGTTGTCTTACGAAATGTTTCGATCGTAAAAGGCGACCATCATCAGGTAAAAATACCACAACTATAAAGGAAAAAAAATATTTGTGATGAGCCCCCCCCCCCCCCCCTTTACATTAAAATTGAAAATATTTCCGTAAATTGTAAAGGCCATATTTTCCATTTTAATGTAAAGGGAGGGAGGAAGCCTGCCTTAACACTTCTTTTTTTAAAGTTCTGGTATTTTTACCTGATGATGGTCGCTTTTACGACCGAAACATTTCGTAAGACAACACTAAAATCAAAAAACAGAAATGGTGTTCTGTTTGTATAGTTTGGAAATAACAATATATACACGCAAAACGGCATGGGCAATCCAAAAAATTAAATTCGTGCCCTTTTTAAATCCAAATAAACATTTTAAGCAAATGCCCAAATCCTTTTCTTTTTCTATATGAACTTGGCCGGTATTTGCATGACATTTGAAATACCTGAGGCAAGAAGGATGGAGTCGGTGGTTCTGTTGAACTAATAACAATTGAGGCAAGGTTTAGGGCTGATTCTCACAATTCCATATGCGTGTTACTATCTTGTAGCGCAATAATACTAATAATCATGATTACAGAACTTTTCAGACACACATGCAGACTGCCTGTTGACAGCTTGTCTTTATTCTTAGCTGTTTTCTATTTCGAAACAAGTCCTTCTAAGTCACGTTGAGCCAAGTCACGCGGTGTTACTTTATGGACGCCATAATATGACGCAGTTTAAAGAAAAATATAAGATATGTAATGCTCTGATGGCGACCATGTAAGGTATTTTATTCTAAAATAGGTTGAGTGCATTCCAACAATGGGCAATGACGCAATATGGAGTTTTGTAACATGGTCCAGCAAAGGGATGTTAATACAAATATGGAACAAACTGGCCACTTAGCTTCGTATACACACAAGTACGTTCATGTATTTTTTTCTCTGTCACGCGACTTGACAGTGTAATTTGTTTTGAATATCACAATGATGACAGAAGAAGGGAAAGTCTTTTTGTCTCCTTAGGAAAAACGGAAGTTACATGATATTGCAAAAAATAACGCCATTGTTATCTTGATCGACCCAATCGTCTGATTCTTCCCATGCAAACATGATGTATGACTTAGCACAAGATGTCTTCCTAATGTATATGATGGGTATTTATTTGAGCTGTAAAATGGCTCGGTTAATTGTTTGTTGTAATTTTTCGTGCTATGCTGTCGATGAAAGTAACTATGTCATCCGTGATGTCACTTTTTTTTTCTGTATCCGTTGCTACGGACGTACGTCCTTGCGCAAAAGGAAGATGCAAAACAAAGCGAATCTGAGAGCGCAACACATAACATCACTTTCTTTGTGTGAAGGCAAGTTCACATGAGAGATGCGACGGACTGGCAAGGCCGTTACTGCTCGGTCATCATGGAAAGGAGGTCTGTTTTGTTATGTGAAGCGGCATTCACACTGAATGCATAAAGATAATATACGATGGTGATATTTGTCCGTTAGCATAAGTCGTTTCCAAAACTCTCCCGACGGATTTTGATTAAGTTTTGGTAACTTCTTTTGTCGAATGTTATTATAGTAACAAAACTAAAGACCATGTAATGAGAGAGGAAGGTAGGCCAAAAATGTAAGGCAGAGATTACAAATATGTACAGAACTTTAGAAACAAACACTGAAAGGAAGAGATGCCACCACATGCTACATGCAGTCGTAGTGTTTTGGTGTTTGTTCACTGTCGGTGTTTCTAGAATAAAAATCTGCGCTACACTGCAGTCCGTCGCCAAACGCAAGTTTGAGATACCACCCTGTATATTCCAATTGTACGCACTTTTCCGAAATGCGGTTTGTGCTCTTTTATGTTTACCCGCTGTTTTTAGACGTCCCTTACGAAGTAAAGAAGAATGTCGTATGTGCAGGCTATATCCATCTGTCGGCGATTTAGTATTAATGAATAAGCCGTTTGTTGGATTTTCATGAAAATCAGTGGAGGAGATCTTTACGAAAAACTTGGGGTGCAAGCGTGAGTTTCGTGAAAAATCCTACTGTATTTAAAGGCTGAAATTAATTTATGCCCTACTTTCCACACTACTTGACAGATCTGCGTGAAATTTTGTATGGAAGATCTTCACGAAATGCCACTTAGCAATTTAGAGTTTCGTGAAAGTCGTTGTAGTGTAAGCGATGTTTCGCTTAAGGGAGTAAATGAAATTTTACCACGTATTTTATATATTATTAGTCAGATTTGGATAAAATTCTCTGTAAGAGGTGTTTATTACAACTTACTGAGAGATACTGGATTTCGTAGAAATCGAACTACTGAAAGTCATACATAACTTAGGGACGTAAATTAATTTATATTCGTAGTTTCCACACGTATTGCCCGTTTTGGGCGAAATTTCGTATAAGAAGTTTGAGCGTAATGCTGTTGCTCACGAGTTTCGTGAAAATCACCTGATATTAACCCTTTAAAGACGAAGCGTATCTGTTTTATATACGGACTCAGTGCCTACCGCGCTGTAAACACTCTCCACCTCTGTTATAAAAACCAATCTCTTAATGTTTTATAAGGCAAAAGTTGCTGTTTTTTCTGAGATCCGTACAAAACACATAAACGCAATGTGGGCATCACGTAGAATTTGTGAATGTTAAACCTGGTGGTACGTAAAGTTACCGCTAGGCTTTAAAAGGTTAAAGACGAAGCCTATCTGTTTTGTATAAGGACTCAGTGCGCACCGCGCTGTAAACACTCTCCACTTCGGTTGTAAAAATCAATCTCTTAATGTTTTATAAGGCAAAAGTTGCTGTTTGTTCTGAGATCCGTACAAAACACATAAACACAATGTGGGCACCACGTAGAATTTTTTAATGTTAAACCTGGTGGTATGTAGAGTTACCGCTAGGCTTTAAAAGGTTAAGGCGGGTACGGAAAACCTGTACACAATTTTGAAAAAAAATAAGGCGTTGTTAAAGTATATCTACTACGTCACTGATTACAATTTTTGCAGTCTTGTTAATCTGTGTTTACATGGGAAAAAATCGGTGTTGCAAAAAGACGGTGACCGCTTCGTTCATCTTCGGCAACAATACAGCCGCCATGGGCCTGAGTCAGTAATCGGGTACTTTAAAAAGTGAGGATCTTTAGGCGCGTTCGCAAAATGGAGAAAAGCGAATATTAGTTTCGTCATATTTGTCTGTCCGTCCGCATGGAACGACTCAGCTCACACTGTACGGCTTGTTGGCTGAGGAACTGCGCTACAAACCGGAAGGTCGCGGGTTCGATTTCCGATGGTGTTATTGACATAATCCTTCCGGCCGCACTATGGCCCTGGGTTGGACTCGGCCTCTAACAAAAATGAGAACCAGAAATATTTCCTGGGAGGTAAAGGCGGCCGGTCCATATGGCTGAGAACCTTACCACCTTCTTGTACCGTTTGTCTTGAAATCTGGGAACCTCAGCCACCTGGAACCCTCAGGCACTTTCCAGGCCTGTACAGGAATTGCTTTTCCGAATCTTTAGGTGCTGCCGCTCACGTATTGCATGTTGCAGGGTGGATGTCGGCGGGTTCGGACGCGGCAACTGCGAGCTGACAGACGTTCCGTCGTCACGTCTCGACCTCGGTCGTGACTTCTTCGCTGACCGGGATTACGACTTTTATGAACGAGACCGCAACAACCGGCCAGACTGCAACGTGCCTTCCGAGGGTGGACTGTACGGAGGATCCAAACCCTACGGCCACTACTACGGTTCTGGGGGGACCACGCATCGTTATGATTCATGGGGTGGTGGAAGGAGACCACCATATGGTGGTGGACGATGGGATAATTATATCGGTAGCTCCAGTCATGGTCCATGGGGTACGTCTGGTAGTGGGGGATCTTACGGAAGTGGAAATTACAATGGTGGTTCATGGGGTTCCTATGGGAGCGGAGGAGGGTATTATGGAGGTGGTGGAGGATCCCATGGGAGTAGTGGAAGTTGGGGTGGTGGGTGGCATGGGAGTGGCCATCCACCACCAAGATGGCAAAGCTCAGGGGGAGGAGGACAAGGAACCTGGTATTGGAATAGGCCATCCGCAGGATGGAATGGAAACAAAGATGTCGGTTTCCATGGCCACAGCTCTGCACCACCATTCGGTTACAGAGAAGGTGAGCACTTTTAGAAATGCTGCACGTTATATTCATTATCACCATCTTTGTAGCCAACCTAGGAAGTCTTTTTTACCGAATTTCGCATGTATGTTTACAACTGTATTATTAAGTTATCAGTTTCAAGCAGAAAATTAGATTCTGTAGGGCCAGGTTTTATTATGTGTTGTTATAAGAAATGTTACCAAATTGGTGCATGTCTTTCAAAGACATGTGACCACACTAAGTGGAGTTCATATAGGTCTCTAGTGAAACGATGTTTGCTTTTCTGCTTCATAGTTCAATTCACACACCAATTTTTGAAGCATAAATATTACACATTATATGAAGACATCATTTTCACTGTAATATACAAGACTGTACTTCTTTACTAAAGACCAGCTGCAGCATTTCAAAAAAAACGTGAAAATAGGTATCTTTTGTTTTCCCAGAATGCTTTTTACGGTCTCGGACTGGCTTCAGACTTGACAGAAGGATCCTCAAAGTGGTGATCACAGTGCCATCTCTTCATGACTGTGAAATACAGTGTATAAAGGAGGGTCACTTTGTGTGCAACACCTTCAGCTTCAGGTATGTAATGTTTACAAGCATCTGCTACCTTTTTCAAAGCGTTAGCGTTAGTTGTCTAGTTACTCATTTGCTCTTTTTTTGTGTGTAGTGTTTCACTATGGTGCCTCTAACTTCCTTATATTTTATTGAAAGTAGATATTTCAAAATTACAAGGGTGTGTAATCCTCAATTATCTTATACATTTAGCAAATTTTATGAAGCTATGTCTGTTTGTTCAAACATTATTACATGAAAATCGCCTTTGTGGCCCATTATACCATATGCCATCTGTCCCTACAAATAATAAAATTATATTGTACGTGTAGGATGTGTTTTTGTCCCCAGTTTCTTTACATTTGTGGCCCATTATAACCTATGCCATCTGTCCCTACAAATAATAAAATTATGCTATGCGTGTAGGACATGATTTGTTACCAGTTTGTTCCATATTTTTCTTCCTTTCCATCCAGACAACGTAACACTCTTCCCCAGATGCATAACTCTGGGTTAAGAGAGGCCATGTACTGGCGGACTGACTCACAAATTTGTCACAGTGCTGCCTTTGTACCAGTACTGTTTGTTGTCCATGGTGCCAAGGCCATAGTACTGGGACTTCTGTATCCCTGGAAGGTGGTGCTGAATTCTCATTCCATTTTCCTTATAAATAAACAACTTATGTTACATTTATGGCATGGTTCTAGGTACAGTCTGGAGCCGAGTTTCCCTCATGAGAACTGCCACATGAGTGAGAGGTTTTACTATGACCTTGACCCTTACCATGACATACTTCCAGACAGGGACTATGACATTTACTCTAAGAATGAGTATGCTCGCTCCTGCCAGGAGGACTTACCCCAGTGGCGGCCACATGACGATAGTGGTACGTACAACACCACTGCTCTTTCATGCTTCTTGTGATGTTTTCATTCATATTCCAATCTCGTACTCAATAACTGTCAGCCATTTCAAATCCCTTTCTTTTATTTCTTTCTTTTTTTCCCACTGTTTTATGCAGCAGCATAGATAGGCTTTTGACACCCAGGGCGAGCAAACAGAGTTGTCGCCCCTGAAAGGAATTATGAACTTTAAAAAAAAATTGCAATTATTTATTGAATTTCCTTCTATTTGTCTCAATAATTTAAAACCTGTTGAGCTCAGAAAATCAAATTATTTCATTTAAAA
Organism: Coptotermes formosanus; assembly: GCA_013340265.1. NCBI lineage: Eukaryota > Metazoa > Arthropoda > Insecta > Blattodea > Rhinotermitidae > Coptotermes > Coptotermes formosanus. The sequence continues at coordinate 63,911 of BLKM01001059.1, forward strand.
CGTTCATTTTGCCACCCCTTGGACTCTTGTTCTAAGCTAAATAACCCTTCCACTGATAGAGCACTTTTGAATTAATGAACTCCAGGGCAATGAAAGACTCATGCTTCCTTCATGTAATAGTAACAAATATAGGGTAACATTATAAACGAAACCACAAGTGCCTTATCTTCTCTCATGTTTGATATCCCATTCATAACTTCACCTTACTTCTCTGAAGGTACAAAGGATGTGCAAAGAGTGGTGCAAGTATCATAAAGTTACTGCCCTTTTTCCATCACAGGACAGCAGGAATATACTTTGGAATGTTTCCTACATGAGCTTCAGTATTATTTTTCTTTGTATATGCCTTTCATGCTGAACTACTTTAATCACTTGTGAGTAGATGGGTTTTGAATAATCAGAGACACACTGAAGTGGAAGCTGAAAACCTGTTGAAAATTCACAAGGGATTTTCAGAAACAGTTCATCTCAGAACAAAATTGCTGGTTAAAGAAAATAATTGCAAAAATATTTGTCAGGTGTTGAAGAATTTCACGACCTTCTAATAGTTCAAACTGATTTCATGGCTTGCACCATGTGGAATATTTTTACAACCCCAGATTTTTATTTGAGATACAACAGGATGAAGGGTAAAGGAGTTGTCTGAGATTATATTCTGTATAATATTTGAAATTTTGATATTTTTAAATTTATTGACATGCCAGAAGCCCTTTAGGGTACATGCTGGTTACAATCAAGAATATTTAGGTTCCAGGAATTGTATTCTCACTGTGACATTTTCTGCAGAATGTTTCGTCAGGGTGCGGAGTGGACAGAGTCTGGACCACTCTGTAGTGAAAGAGAGACTAAATGTTCACTCAGTGGGGGAATGTGAGTTGGAGTGCCTACGATCAAGATACTTCACATGTCGTGCGTTTAGTTACAGGTACTCATGTGCTTATATAAGTTTAAAATTCTTACACCATTAAATATTAGGTTTATGGTCTTCTGGATTGTAACAACATGTAGTTCAGTGGATAAGGCACCAAGATACACGGAGTTACATGTTAGGAGACTGGTCTTAACTCATTAACTTCCTTTCAACACTACCGTGGCCATCATGTTTCCAAGATTTGAATGTGTGTGAATATTATCAGGAAGTCCATAGAAGTAAATCAAATATCAAACATTTATTAGTTGAGTCAAATTTTACAGAAGGCTGTGTCTGCCTAACACTGGGTTTTTCGCAGTCCTCAACCTTTATGTCTTGTTCTGCAAACAACATTTTTCTCTTACTTTTAGCTATTATCTTTGGTATTGTAAATTCTGTTCCATTAATCTTCTTAATAAGAGTCTTCTTCATGTAATTATCATAAAATTAGTCTGCAGCCATCCAAAAGTCAATTATTTCACATTTCAGACTTACCTGCATAAAAGTACAAAATTCCAGTCCTATTCCAACATACAATTAAAATGTTTTTAGAAGTAGTCTATAAATTTGAGACCAAGAAGCAGACTTTGATTTATAGAATTGTAATTATTCTGTTTTGTATCCAGATATGGTGCACCAGCTATCACTGCACCACCAGACAACTGTCTGCTGTCTGACTGGCCATTCTTTGAACTGGACCCCAGGCGGCAGCTAGTGGATGATTTAGGCTATGAGTTATATGAAAGGGGCAGTTATGGTCATGGCTGTGAGATTAACCACTATATTCCCTACCTTGAAGAACAATATGAATTTGGCCACCGGCATCGTTATCATGAAGGGGGTAGAGGTGGAGGTCATCCACCTCCGCTACAGCCTGCCACACGACCACCAGCATATCCCAAACCCAGTGATGAACGTAAGTAACAAGTCAAATGAAGCACCAAATAACTCTGTGGCACAGAGTACACTATCATCACAAAAGCCTTTTCGTGGAACTACTTTAGAGTCAGCTGAATTCTGATTACCTGTTTGGAACCTTTTTGTCTAGAGTTCATTTTAGTATCATACTCATGTCTGTCTTAATGGACCGGAATAGCTCAGACAGTAGAGTGTGGATAACTAGAGGTTGATCAGTGGCAGTGGAGCAATTCCTCTTTTTGTCACATTCAGACCAGCTCTGAGTTTCACCCAGCCTACTCTTTAGTGGATACTGGGGCCTTTCCCCTGGGATAAAGTGACCACACTGTGAAACTGGCTAATGATTTTCATCTAGTACCAAGGAGGAGTATGTGTGGAACTTTATGTCCACTCCTTTATATGTCTTTATGCCATGGTGCTTAGACAAAGGGACAAATTTTCTTCACTTTTCCTATGCCTAGTCTCCTTGACTCCTCATGTCTTGCCCATCTCACTGTGCCTTCTTTGTGTTAATGATGACGATGATGATGACAGTGACAATGGCAATGAAAATTACAAACAACAGCATGGCACGGTGGTAATCATCTAGACTTGTGTTTCAGAGGTGCCTGATTCAAATCATAACTAAGGGTGCTGACAGTTTATCTCAGCCCCTTCAGACAGTTACCAAGATGGTACCACAATTAGGCCATGCTCACTTCCTTCCAAATCCTTTCCAATTCATTTTTATCATCATGCTAGCACTTCACATTATGTAGTCACTCATTTTGAAGCATCTTTAAATAACCCACAAATATCAACAATGACGACGACGACAACAACAACAACAACAACATGTAAATGTACGCTAGTGATGTGCTCAGTTTCATTATTTCATCTTTCTTACAATGAAACATTCTCCTCAGCAAAATTTCTCTCACTGTATCAATTTCTGTCTTTCTATAAGCATGACAGATCAGTAATTGAACCAATTAGCACTGCCAAATGCTTATCATAAAGGTAAGAGTGTTTACCTATACTCCACTGCAGTATGCACATTTTCCATTTGTGCTATACCTCCACCCAAATTTGAACATTTCATTTGTTGTGATATTTGGCTATTGTGGGTATAAACGTGTTATGAAAGATCTGATTACATAATGTTACACCGTACAGCCAGAAATTATGTTCCCTTGCATCTCATTAAATGTTTATCATATCAGAAAGTGTTTTAAGTAAGAATTACACATCTTATTTCATACCATGTAGCAGTTTTTTGTTCAGTAGATTACTTTTTGAGAAAATCACTGAAGTTTGATCTTGAGTTTCATATGAAAATGTATCACGCTTGAAACGGTACTTTACGTTATCACTGATCTATGTGTACACAGAGTGTTATGTGGCATATGGAGGTCCAGCCCGCCTACTTCCAGTTGTTGTGCGCAGCTCCTTGGATGTGCCTACAGAATGGGACTGCAAAGCAGAGTGCACTCGAGCAAGGGATAGCTTCAACTTCTTCTGCACTGCCCTCAGTTTCCGGTCTGTTCTAATCCAGAGAGCTCGTGTTATTTCACTTCCTCTTCATATAGGCTCACTAGTTAAGGCAGGCTTGCAGACAAACATGTGCCTTGTAACATTAAATAAGATTGAACAAGTGGAGTAGAGACATTCTGTGTCTCATAAACATCAAATAGATCAAATTTTTGTGGCAGATAGGTTGTGTGTCTCACGAACATCAAATAATGTTGAACTTATGGGGGCAGAGAGAGTCTGTGTTTCTCATAAACATCAAGTAAGATGGAACTTACCGGTAGAGAGGTTCTGTGTGTTTCATACAGATCCAATAAAATGGAACTTACGGTGTAAAAATTTTCTGTGTCCATAAATATGAGATAAGATGGAACTTATGCGATAGAGAGGTTATGTGTGTTTCAGAAACATCAAATAAGATGGAACTTATGGGGTAGAGAGTTTCTGTTTTTCTCATAAACATCAAATAAGATGGAATTTTACACAGTAGGCAGGTTCCGTGTGCCTCCTTTCCATTAACACTGAAACAATCCATGGTGAACTACTTTGGCCTTTCATTACCAACAGTCCAAATAAAGAACTAAATACTAATCCAGGGGTGCACAAGTCCTGGATGCCAGGTCACCATGGTGACTAAATTTTGGATGGCGGCTGCTAATATTTGTGAATCCTCAGCATGGAACTTGCTTCATGTTACTCCTCTGCCACCTAGAATTTTGAGGTGGCTCCTAAGTTTTAAAAAAATCTGTGCAGTCCTGTCCTGTTATCTACCTAAGCTGACATAAGTATTAGCAGTAACATTTTCCCCACACCAGACACAAAAACTGTAGTGTGCTGACTCAGTCTTCTTGAATTCTGTGTGTTCAGACTTCTGATGTGGGAGTTATTCTGTAACACCATTTAATGTAGCAGTCAGAATTCTTGTAAGGAAAATTACTTTGGAAAGAAGGGAATCATCATCATTATCAGTTTTAGTATTACAAGGCATTGAATTGAGGTCCATTTTTCTGTCTTCATCATACAGTGCAAGGAAATGCACTTATGTTATGGGATCCATTTGACCTAGCAGGAGTGACCACATGTGAAACCATTGCATGGTGCACATGCTAAACTAACTACTCCACTACTTTGAGTTATAAGGAAAACCACATGGTTTGTTTCATTGTTGTCCATGTAGAAGTTAATATATATTTCATGTTTAAAACTCTCATATTTATTTGTACCTACCCTGTATTTCTGATGGTGTTGTCTTGAAAAGATAAGAAAATCACAACAAATGCACAAAGCATAAGCCATGCAAGATATGGACAGTGTTTGGTTGAATGAGCATAATGACCTCTGACATTCTAGCATATTGCCAGCTGTTAACTGAAATAACCTCTGGCAGGACTTTGATTGCAGATAAGCAGCAGACACATAAACTGCTTCAGTGCTCCACCTGAATGAAGAGCTCTATCATATGTCTTTATGTTGCAGATCAGGGAATGTGCACCATACCAACCCTCGCTACGATGAAAATGTTCCAGAACACAATTGTCTTCTGAGTGACATAGAACAGCGTGACCTGAGACCTGAACTGGACTATGTGCACGAGAGTGACAACTGGATGTTTGCTTGGAACTTCCTGGATCCACGATGTGACCTTATTGCCCACAATCCAGAACAACAACACAGATTTGATGGACATTATATCCGTGAGTCTAAAATTATATCCATACACAGTGGTCAAAAGAATATTACAGTTTTGTACACAAACATTTCCAGCAGAATAAAATCTGTATCAACATAACACTAAAACCCAACACTTTGTAACACCATCCTTCTAACCTCACAGTGTCATGGTCACCAACAGTTTACATAATATGCCAGTGTCAGATCTACAGTGGCACCACATTAAGGCAATTTTAGGCAACCATACAACTGGCATTTCTTATATGCAAAAAACAGCAGTCAGATAAGGATATCAGATTCTTTTCAGTCCCAGGTAAAGACTTACACTGAAATCATGAGGGTTACATAATTATTGGAAGAAAAAATTAAATTATAATTGTAAGTATGTACATAAATTTCTTCTTGAAAAATTACTTGCTTCTCACAGTTTACTAAAGTGCTTTATTTACAAGTACCTAAGGAACCAAATGCTCCTGAGGATGGAGGCATTACATTCCTCCAAATTATTGATAACTGTTTACCAAACTGCATTCCAGAAGGCCATCATCTACAATGAATTATTTTTAAGCACATTTACATCTAGCTCAGTACACCTTGATGCATGTGTGACGTCACAGTAGCAGCAGTACATGCACACATTGCTCTTCCACCCTTACTTGTGTGTGGTTGGGTATGGTGAACCAAGTGTACAAGCCTGCCATATACCTATGAATACCATGAAGTTCCACTCAGTTTTTGGTACATGGAAGCACTAGCCAGAAGCAAAAGCATCTGTAACTATCTATCATAAATGGACAAAGTTTGTAATTGTAACGAACAAATCAACTTGAAGGAAAAAGTAACTGAAGAAAAATATATTAAACGGGTCAAATATTGGTTTCATAACATTACAATGGCGTTTAATTTATGGGAAATCATTTTACACAGGAAACGTGTTATGCAGATTAGAAATACATTAGCCTTGTGGGGAAAATTATGGGCCTAAATAATTTGAAAACACCTTTTAAGCAGATTTCATTGTGTCTTCTATTCTTCCCATATCTGTCATATCCACCATTTTTATTGCTGCATGAAAAACTGCTGTTGTTGTGAAGTGACAATGATACAAGTGGTTTGGTACAGATGTAATTCTTTATACATGACATCATATAGTGCAGTCCAGAACCATTTCATTTTATCTTTACAATCTAGGAATATATCTTCTTGGAACATCTTACTTTTACAGTCTTTGAATTATAGTTTAACTGCTGTCCCCATATATTATTAACTTAGCATGTTATTTGTCACATTTTGTGACTACCACATTCATTAACCTCAAATGAAGGATAAAGAATCAAGTATGTGCTATGCATATAATGTGACCGGTTTGTCTGCAGCGGGTCGAGTGGACGTGCAAACATGGCAGAGGTTTACTGTGTCAGGAAGGCCATGTCGTTATGGAACACAGTGCACCGAGAATAGAGAAGCAGGTTTCTGGTACTGTGAGCTGGAGGGAGGAGATGCTGGGGCTTGGGATTATTGCTGCAGGCCTGGACACCAGTGTGGCTACTCAGAGGGCTACAGCTACCCCTGGTGAATCTACATTACCCTTCTTGTTTTATTTACTGCACTTTTCTAGAGACCAAAACAGTTTTTCATTGCCTGAAGGAAAAAAAGAATACATGTAGCATTTGATCGTATTCACTACAGTGTATTTACTTAAAAAATATTGCATATGAAACAAAATAAAAATGGATTTAGCAACAGCATGACTGACTTGCGAAACTTGAAGAATGCTGCTGTATGGACATAAATGTCACTTTTTCTTCTGTGCAGGTGCTATGTGGGAAGTGCTGCCAGGGACCAGTGGAGACCTTGTAGTGACCATTACTACCCGTACTCTCATGATCCACATGGAGGCCCTCACAGACCACCACACGACCAGCGTCACCATATTGAAGCATTTCACTACAACTCATATGGTCCGCCACGGTATTGGCCTGTTGCTTATCTGCATAAAGATACCCCACCTAATTCCACCACCCTTTTTCTGTCCCCAGGGGATAAGGATCCTGGATCCCTTTTATCAGTTTATAGTTCTCATGTTGTTGGTGGTCATGAGAATCATGTAGACAGTAACAGGTATAATTATGGGAAAAAGCTGACGTGGCAGACACCAGACAATAACACAGGCTCTCATACTGCCACAGTGACGAAGATTGATAGTGATAAAAGCAAGGACAAAAATATGAAGGACAAAACAGACCCATTGTTTGTGCTTGTGGATGACCATGATTCATCAGGTGTTGAGACAAAAAAGGATCACAAATTGACAGGGATGTCAGAGGCTGATATTCCAACTACAACTAATTCTCCTACAGGAATCACAAAGTTACAACCACGATTTGTGACTGTTCAGCAACAGGATCACCGGTCATCAAAGCTTGTTGCAAGAGATGCTGTCCCAGGAGAAATTAAGCACTGGAGCTGGAGAAGAGATAAGGATAATGATGAAGAGGTAATGAGGAAAAGGACACCAACACCAGTGGAACTGAGGAGAAAAATGCCACAGCAAAGCAGTGGCACTAATGGAGAGAATGGCACTCTAAAAACTGTTCAGTTTGAACTGTCCATGCCTCGTGCAACTGTGACAAAATTGTAACATATCCTTTTGTAAGCAAAATCACAAGCTTGAAAAGTGGGCCTCAAACAATGCTGCCTATTACATAACCTTTATTCTCAAATATGAAACCTTCATTTTCATATAAACAGGAGACAGAAACATAAAACACGCTGACATTCAGAAATGTGTCATATGCCTGTGTGAAACTTTTTCTGGATTATGTATTCTATTTCGATATCACGTGAGTGTGCTGGAATGGCACTCAGAGATTTTCTGCTTAAAATGTCCAACCTCCCTGCCTATATGAACATGCTGACCAAGAAACCTTTTAACACTTATCCTTAATTCCTGTCTCCCTTTTTATACATCATTGCAAAAAGTGTATACAACAAACTTATAGTGGGAAGTTGTGTCAATCTGTTAGTCCCTCCATTCATCTATCTGCATTTTTAATTGCTAAACTTACTCAGGTATTTTCGTTCAATTTGTTATTAAATTTGGACACAAATTTATCAGGAAAATGTAATTTTAGTCTGTGTCAGTCTGCTGTAAACCTTCACATGAAACTAAAATCCACCCTTATTGATATTTTTTTATTAATGGTTTACTCTATTAGAAACCTGACATGTTATATATTCAACAAATTACAGAGAAAAATGATTAATGATTGTATGAGGAGCGATTAGTTATATAGAAAGAGATTCGTATATGTGATAAACTAATACCGAGATTAATGAGGCATGCAAAATTTCAAAAAACTCTTTTAAACCCACATGTACTCTACACTGGAGTATATATATACCATGTTGCTAATCACAGGATTCTTCATTTCCTTTAATTCTTTGTCAGAGATAAATGGCTTTGAATGCTGCTACAAATCATTTAGGACCTAAACATGAAGTAACAACACAATTTCTCTCAGAAACCTTTCACCCATTTTTCTAGCACATATGAGTATACAGGATCTAGAGACTAGCCACAGTGTATTTAAATATGAGAATACAAAGGTCACATTGTTAGTAGGCTGACATTCTCAACTCAAGAAATCATCTCTACTTTCATCTATAGTAATTGTCATACAGTTCATTGTGTCGTATTCTGTTAAACAGTGTAATAATAATTACGCCTGTTAGCAATTGGGAAGGCCCATTTTCTAAACAATTACAAAAGAATTGACATAAATTCTAAGGTTCAGAATCTTCTAAAAATTCTATTCCATTGTCCTTGGAGAGATTCAGGAAGGTGACATAAAACATTTCATGTATGGACAAGTTACCTAAGGAAAATGGAAAGACAGGAGATTCTGAAATGTATTTTTGCACCAGTATTGCTGGAAAAGAGTTCTGAATATTAAATCCAAAGTGGCTGGATTCCTATGAAGGATTTGTATGTAATGTCTGTCAAGTGCACATTAGTGAATGCAAAGTCTAATTTCAAAAATAAACGACAAAGTGTACAGGAAATACAGGAGGAGTTATTGTCATGGTACTTCTTCAGCAGTATCTGGGAAAGCACTCTGTTACATCCCTCATGCTAAAAAGAGCATTCGAACCACTGGACTGATCCCATTTAAACTTTGTATGGTAAACCCATGGGCATAGCTAAGTGATGGGGGGGGGGGGGGGAATGGTGCAGCCGCCAAAGGCAGCAGAGTCCAATGGGGGCAAAATGAATATCTTAAATTTTGCCAGCATATGTACTACATACAGTACACACATGGGAACACATCCCTAGAAATTAATTTCACATATTTGGACTACACAGAACATTACTGCTTTTTTGAGACATGCTGCATACTGTCCATTTTATTTTCCAAACAATGTCATTTATTTCACAATTTTATCTTTTTGTACTCAAATAATATTCTCATTTTTCATCAAGAATGTGCTAAAATTTAAATATCTACTCCACTGGCTAAAATGGGGAAAAAAATGATTTGCACTTTACAGATTTTAAATTATTGAGCCAAACAAACAAAAATTCACTAAATTATGATGATTTTCTCTAAGTTTACAACTTCCATTGGCGAAGGGGGGGGGATTGTGATTAGTTATATCTTGCGCCAAAGGAAACCTAGCTGTGCCACTGGATACACCAATGATAAATTTGTAAGACTTGTAGATCTTGTGACAGTTACAATTGGTAGTGTCATCTGTTGGGTTATGACACAGGATAGTACAATAAATTCTGTACAACCATCCTCATATTCATTTTCTTTGGTTAATTTTAAGAAGCACTTAAGAATGTTACACATGAACTTTTGTTGACTATCCTTTGACAGATTTTGATGAAACTGCATACATGGACGTCCAGTATATGGCTACTATCATTTGTAAGTTTTAATTGGTTTTATTTATTTTAAAGACAAAAATTGAAACCTCTCTTTCATATACCTTTATTTAAGAGAGTAAGAGTTAAAGAAAATCATTGGCTAATCCTGTTTTCTGAAAACTACTCTATGACAGTGCCTTTGGATAAATGTGGATGAAATGGAGCATTTCTGGTTGTTACCTGTATAATAAATCATGACAATCACTCTATGAGATCCCATTCTTCTGAAGGAATCTGTCATTGTAAATATTTAGAACTCCTTTTTCACCAGTTCAAGATGACTTGCTTACCTGACCAAATGGTGGTTAAGGAATTTTTACTACATGAAAATATGATGTTTATTTGTAGAAGTGTTTTACTTGACATTTGTATACGAAACAAAAACTTAACTTTTTTACAGATACAGTTATGTGATGTGTATTGTAATTTTTCAGTCTAGTTAGAATAAATTATGCATTTACCTAATTCAAAATACAGCCCTCACATTGGTCTGAAGAAATTACAGAACATGATGCAGAACCTCAGTCAGGATAATGCCACTCACCCATTCACTAACCTTTATCATCCTATACTAACATATTCTGACCTCTTAAATATACTGGTGGATGGCCTGGCATGCTGTATGCTGGTCTCTGTGTGTTTACTTGGTAACAGTTTAAATGTCCACTCTAATCCAGAAAAACTCAGGCCATCAAGAGACACAACTGACATTCAAATCCATCTGCTAAAGGTTAAAGTTACTCATCAATTATTCCAGAAATAATTTGGCCCATATTCCAGAGGCAAGTCAATAGACACTAGCTACAAATGATATTTCAGCTTGAATCTAAGTGAAAGTGTGAGTGGAACTATGTGTGGAATTTCTTAATTCCTACAGACACCCACAGTTTTATACTTCTGCACTACATTGCTCTGCAAAATTGGTGATCATCTACCATCCAGTGTTACATCCTAGTAGATGGGCGATAGTTAACCCACAGCCCAATGGGCAGTTGCACATTGGTTAACCAATCCACTGCTTCTATATGGGCATGTCACAATGTTTTTAATTAAAATACATACAGTGTGGTAATGATAGTCAGACTTCATTTATCCCTGATTTGTTAACACATCAGCTGATATTTCATCATCAAACTGTTGTTTGCCTCAATATTTCTTATGTTTCTGTTTGTTACATACAGTCATTGTTTTGGACAGCCAATATTAATGTCAGTGCACATTAAACTATCATGCACTATGTTCTTATAGACGTATAATGTTGTCATTCATGCTGAGGTTTAAGAGTGTGTAAGACTATGGTACTGATGAAATCTTTTTTGACCTAAACAATGTACAATAACAGAGCACTAGCTACAGTTATGCGGTAATATTATGGTGGTATATTTTTAAGTGAAAGCAGCTAAGCCATTGGACCGGATTTTAAAATTAACGCACACAAAAGGAAGAGAATTTGATGGCAGGGCATGTAGCATACATGAAGTGAGAACGATACAACACTAGTAAAACACCTGACATGAGACCAGCTGCGAACCCCACGTGTAGATGAATTATTTTAAATTTTATGTTGCGGAAACAGACAATATGGTTCCGAGCTAGATTTAATCTTGTTCATGATCGTGACTAGTGCTGGGATCTTGTAAGCCCTTTGGTCGCATAACAGACGCAAAATTCCTTGCACAAGTGGGCAACATTACCATCCCCTTCCTTAGCCGCCTACTTTCACATACCGCGCACGATTTAAGCACATGCGTCACCGCTAATCCAATGACTACGGTTCAACCAACGCAGAGAAACGATTTTAATTTCATCTCTGCTCCACACGAAATCTGGCGTGTGAGGCGCCACGTGGAGGATAGTCCAGCAACTATTCAGAGCGAGTGCTGACGTAATGTAAAGTAGTAGAAAACATGGCGCAAGGGCTGTAGATAACCAACGGAAAGGAGTTTTTGGCTTTATGCATGTGTGATTGGAAGTAATTGATATTATTTTGACGCTTAGTGCATAGTGTATATTTTATTTCAAAGGTTCAAGGAAAAAGACGCGAAAATGAGCGTAGATGCTTACGGACCAAGCTCGCAAACGCTAACGTTTTTGGACACGGAAGAAGCAGATTTGATTGGTGCAGATACTCAAGGATCTGAGTTCGATTTCACAGATTTTACACTACCTTCGCAAAGCCAGACACAGACTTCACAATTGGATGCTGGACAAAGTCAAACTACACACAATCAGGTAATATACAGGAGTTCCGATACTGTTTGCAGTGTTCGGTGTAACGTAATTTAACATAACCTCACCGTAAAACAAAGGAAGTCATGTTACCACATGTTGTGTTTATCACAGTGTGTCATCTGCGTGTTTTACAGTATTCGTATAATTTTGTCTATTTCTGTTTGTAGATGAATGGCGAGGTGGGAGAGAATGGTTTGGATGGTGACATAACAGCTACAACTAAAGCTCTTGGGGAGTTGCAGTTTGAAGAGGAAGATGATGAAGCCTACTACAATAAGGTTTGGATCATTTTGCTGCTATGTACATTGATGTAATGAGCTGTCATTTCCAAGCAGTGTTAATTATGTTTGACCCACAGCGCTTGGTATAAAGATGTTATGTTAATTCCTTGCTAGAGGTCTCTTTTTTTTTAACTTTTATTCCTCCTTGTGACAAGAGACCATGTCATGGAAATCAACGAGCTTTCTTTTCATGATGTGTTTCCTATACTTGAGAACATTATCCAAAAACATGTGGCATAAACTGTTGTTGAAATCATGATAGGGTAAATATCTGAATTTCTTTATTCATCAATACCTTCAAAAACTGTGATAGGTGTAACAGAAGCAGTACATATGGATGAACATGCTAATGTAGTTGTAATGTATGGCATCATATGTGCCCTGCTATGCTAGTGCCAAGTAATGGAAACCATGTTAAGTGTGCATTGGCCAGCATTGATAGCACACAAGTAACAGTAAGTGCCAACATACTTTTCAAGTTTCATCATTGTAAACATCAGGGCTGTGGAGTTGGTACGCAAAACCTCTGACTCCAACTCCTCAATTTTTCAATTTCCGACTCCTTCATAAAATCTCAGTATGTATTAATAATGGGGAATGGTGAATGATATCATAAGACGTGTCATCACTACCACAAGTCATCAGGCTACTTTTTAGACTTATAACCTATATTTAAGTATAAGTTTAATGGTTATTGTAGCTAGTATCTATTTAAGATTTTATATTGAGGTCAGTCAGAGTCGGTACATTTTTACCGACTCTGACTCCACCAAAATTCCTTCCAGCTGTGACTCACAGCTCTGGTTGCCTTATATTCACATCTCCAAGGTGTAACCTCGGTTTATTCATTCGCAGATCCAAAGCTGAGACCTGGGTTGTACGTACAAACCCAAAGCCTAACCTTCATTTACACACACAAACCAAAAGCTTAATGTGCAGTTTGTGGTGTTTTATGTATGTTGGTAGTGGTGGTGTAAGTCTGTCATGAATAGGAAACTTGAAAACCTGATCTTCGTGGATCATCTTTTATATTTGTTACATTGGCAACTGTGACTTGAGCCTCTGTGACTGAGATGTAATATGGCAAGAATTCTAAACAACGGGAAATATAAGGAAGGCAGGAGCAAATGTTCACTGACGGATATTAACAGTGTATTCTTCATTATCCTTGTGCAGATTATCTGGTATATGGATTATCTGTGCATGATTGTGAATTGCTAATGACTAATGACGATGGTGGGAAATAATGTGATTTAGTGCCGAGCCCTCGAACAAAATCCTCAGTACAGCAATTGGGATCATCCCTGTATATTTGTGTATATTCATCGATGTGTGTGTTATGTATATAATAAATAAATTACAGTTTTATTTTGTCATTGGCTCAGTAAAGGATATGCTTTGGATTGTGCATGTTTCTCTGTTATCCGTGCACATCCCATCACCACCATTACCCCAGATAATTGAGAGTACACTCTAATACGTTTTTGAAGTATTAGCGGATGAGGAATTATAAACTGTTAAATTTTCAGGAGGGAAGTAAACTTTTGGTACTGTTCTACATTGGTGCAGATAATTATGCCCCAAAATATAAAAATATGGGGACCACTGTATTTTCATGCTGGCAACTCTAGTGGTGTGTGTTTGGCATTGCCCACTTGTTTCACCAGCCAATGAGGGCAAAATGGAAATACCACATGCACCAAGAGCAGTCATCAGAAGTTTGAGCAAACATTGGTTTTTAGACACATGGGCAGAGGGTTCTTGAATGCACAGGAGTATACCCCACGTTTCTGGTCATAGTTGTGGTGTTGCTGATGTTTTAGTTCTGTGTTAATTTAATCATTGAAGACTATTGTTGGTGTATAGAGTGCCATAATTGATCACTGGGGGGAAAAAATGTTATTTCGCTTGCTTGGTATCAGGCTCAGTTCAGTAAGCCTTTGTCTTAAATAACGTAGAGGTTTATTGAAAATTGCACTGTAGAAAGCAGCATTAAAGAAATTGCAAGTAGTAACTGATGCACTCAGTGTGCCGCATGCCTGGTCTAGTATGTAAAATTTTACTTTCTGCCAGTTATTATACCATGTGGACTGTCAGTTCTGGAGCAGGCAGCATGTAGTTTTATGTAGTTGAAGTTGACCATTTGTTCCGAATTTTCACGGACAGTCACAGAAATAAGACTTCTGCCCTGGACTAATTTTGTCCCTGATTTTGTCCTTGTTTTTCATCCTAATTTATTCCATCTCCCTTATAGTATTCTTCAAAATGGAGACTTTCTTGGATCTTGTTAGTGACATTCCCAAAGGGAGATGGCAATAGTGCTGCGCGTTGACTAGTGAACAGCAAAGATATTTATAAAAACCATTACTATAACATGTTGATCATTTTAACCCTTTAAAGACGAAGCGTATCTGTTTTATATAAGGACTCAGTGCGTACCGCGCTGTAAACACTCTCCACCTCGGTTATAAAAACCAGTCTCTTAATGTTTTATAAGGCAAAAGTTGCTGTTTGTTCTGAGATACGTACAAAATACATAAACGCAATGTGGGCACCACGTAGAATTTTTTAATGTTAAACCTGGTCGTATGTAAAGTTTCCGCTAGGCTTTAAAAGGTTAAATGTTGTTTTCATTGCTGTCCCGTTCCCCTGATACGACCAAGGAAGAGATGGTCGCTTCAATATAGTTATCGATGGGTAAAATAGGTGTTTGTAAATCATTATTAATAACTCATGCAAACACTTCTGCACCTTATTTATTGTCGTTACACGTAATATTTGACTGCAAATTGAAGATGTTTATGCACTACATAATAATTGCTCGTGTCTCTCGTCACATTAGCAGTCAGTGTCAAGGCTTTCAAAACAGCCTTCTTTTAAAAAACTACATGAAGTTGTGTTCCATCATGCAGTTTTTTTAATGATCAGAATTTCCAGTTGCATTATGATGAGGTGTTCCAGGTGGTTAGTACTCAACAGCACAATAAAGTGATTTATTTGATCTTCTTTAAGTTGACTTATGTGTGAATAATTCTGTGTAGAATTCAGTCAAGATGTCTTCATTAGTTTCCAGTACAGTTTTATTTATTTGGATGACAGTGACTGATTTGCAGTACTAGGTCTGCTTCTTTGTGCTTGTATTTACATGGGAGAATAAAAACATTTTTTGGAGTCAGCCATTTTATGATAACTGCACTTCTTGTTAAAGCAAGTGGGACAGGAGTTTCCAGGAACAGACTGAACTATTTGAGGAGAAAGGTGGAGCAGGTTGACATTTGTTAGTGTGCCACTGTCAGCCATAGAGTGGAAATGTCACCCAGAAGTACACAGATTTTCCAAAAATCTGCAAACCATTTCAACATTTTAAGCACCAGAACGGTGACGCAAAGCAACTTTAGTATTGACAACCCACAAATATGCACCATTGTACAAAATGTAGTCCCCTGGGCAGCCTGGCACGTGGGATTTGTGTGCGTTTGTCACCAGCGCTCATCACAATGTGAACAGCGGACTACCATCGAGTTGTTTTACAAATCAGTGAAATCAGCAGTGGGAACTTTCGTAACCTGATTGCAACTTACGAAGATGAGTCTCTAAAAAAATCTGCTATGTATGACTGGTACAGCCAATTTGAAAGCAGTCAAGGATCACTAGAAAAAAGCACTGTGGTAGGCTAGCAACATGAAGGTACGATGAAAAGTGGCCAAAGTTCATGCCAGTGTGACATCAGATCAGAATGGGATGACTGAACAGAGAGCAAAAATGGCACACCAGCACATGACCTTGAAAGATAAAGTTGTGGTTCACAAAATCTTAGGTCTGCTTTTCTAAACAACTTGGGTGTGGGGCACCATTCACCTTTTGTTATGTTACTGTCACGTTCATTGTCATTTAAATGCCTTTGTCTTCTTTTCTGTTTAGTAAACAGAGTGATTGCTTTTACATTTATATCTTGTTATAGCATAATTTCTGTTTCTTTCCTCTCATCATTGTGGTGTCTTTAGAACATGGCTTAAGCATTTTGTGCTGGATCACCCATATTTCAGTAAACATAATGAAATTCAGTCTGTAGTGCACCACATAAATTATTGTATTATTAGCAAGTGCTAGCATATTAGCCGAAAAACATGCATTGTTCACACGTGCATGCGTTGTCAGTCTGCTTTCATTTGCATGCCAGGTCATTCTTATTTGTTACAGGGTTAATTACAGTTTTTGTTTTGTAAACCTGACATTACCAAGTCCTTGGTTTGTAGTTGCCTGCTTCTGGAAATGGCTGTTTTTTGTTTATTACATTGTTTGTACGTTAAATGTTTATATTACCGGATTTGAACTAAATGCTGAGACCTCCACAGCAAACATAATGACGTAACTAAAGGACACTCTATGTTTCTCATCTTTATTTGAATTACATATGTAGTTTTGTGTTGTATGTGGTAGCACTGTGCAGTGTCTGTTTGTCCTTGTTCACAGGATTTACCAGAATACGCATGTAAATACTGTGGAATACATGATCCGAGTTGCGTTGTCATGTGCAACGTTTGTAAGAAGTGGTTCTGCAATGGTCGGGGAAATACGTCGGGCTCTCACATAATCAACCATCTTGTCAGAGCCAAACACAAGGTAAAAGAAAGTTGTTATCGTTGTTTGTAACTGTGTTGGTGTCACATTTCACGTTGTTTATGAAATTTTCACTTAACACATACGGCATGCACTGCTTTGGAGCAGGTGTGAGCTTAAGAAGAATGTTCATGTATATTGTCTGATATGCAAGTGGCCATGTAATGTTAATGTTCTTCCTCAAGAAAACATTTTTTAGTTGTGAAATCCCTTTACCAGTATTGGTGAGGCCACAGGTGCATGCCATTTGTAACATTTCGAGAGTATGATGGTCATTAATTGTGACTTTACAGAGAGGCTCTGGTTCAGTGCAACTGTGAACGTTACTCCACATGCTGTGGGAACACCCAACAAGAATTTGAAACACATCTCTTCCTAATCCTACAAACCATACAAAAAGGGGGATTCAGTTTTTATTTACGTTGTATTTTTCTGAAGTGTCATACAGTTTCCCCGTTAAATTATCAATAACCATGAAACTGGTTAGGCTAAATAATGCATTGAGGCCTTGGTTCATAAAGCTTGCACAAACCCTATAACTTGGCCATTTTTCACTTGCAAACAAATGCAGTTTTATCCTACATGTAATGTTGTGGTTCCAGACCATAGGATGTCATTACGTAAATGTAATGTTGTGGTTAGAAACCTGTGGTATGCCTTCTGTATGTATAAGTATTTCCCATATTTGCTAATCTGTGTGCTTTATCTTTGTTAGGAAGTGACTTTGCATAAGGATGGTCCACTTGGTGAGACTGTTCTGGAGTGTTATTCGTGTGGTGTGAGGAATGTGTTCGTTCTGGGTTTTATCCCAGCCAAAGCAGACTCTGTTGTTGTGCTCCTCTGTCGCCAACCTTGTGCTGCCCAGAGTTCTCTTAAAGACATGAACTGGTAAGCAAGTGCTGCAGTTTATATGCCAAAGTTTATGTGGTTAAAGATGTGTATTTTGTCGTACACTGCTTTTCGTGGAAATAATTGGACTACATTAAGAGGTTTTTGAATCTTACAAGTCTTTGGCTGTTGTGTAGATTTAGAGCCTTCAGCATAGTATATGTCACAGTTAATTGGTTTTGGTGTCTGCATTTATGATTAATTCTTGTTCTGTTTTGTTACCATTAAAAGTATCAGCTTGAAGCAGTTTACTTCCCTAACACTGCTCTCTGCTTAACAAAGCAGTCATGGCCTGCTCTGGAGTAGTTTTAGTAGTATAATAGGATAGCTGGGCTTTGCACCCTCTTGTTGATCACGGATCTCCAAGTACTTGTCCACAGCTGGAGTGCTAATCAGTTGACTACAGTTTTTGGTAAAGTAATGTTCTGTATTCTGTCAATGTGTGAATATGCAACTTTCAGTAACATCTTTTCTGATAACTGAAAGAACTTTACAGGCACATGATATCATATGTACTTCATGTGATATGTTCCATGTCAAGTGGAATTGACAGTATGCTTGGAATTCATAATCCAAAGTTGTTTGTTCTTTTCATTTTAGGGACCAAGAGCAATGGAAGCCTCTGATTGCAGATCGTTGTTTCCTAACGTGGCTAGTGAAGATTCCATCAGAGCAAGAGCAACTCAGAGCAAGGCAGATATCAGCAATGCAGATTAACAAGTTGGAGGAACTGTGGAAGGACAATGCTGATGCTACTTTCCAGGACTTAGAGAAACCAGGTGTTGATGAAGAACCACAACAAGTACTGCTCAGGTATTTACAATGACAGTTCATTATTTTTGTCATTATCTTGCGTAAGTTTGAGCATGTGTAAAGTAATGGATTTGTTCTATGCTGTAGATATGAAGATGGTTATCAGTATCAGAACATCTTTGGACCGCTGGTTAAGTTGGAAGCTGACTATGACAAGAAGCTAAAAGAGTCACAAACACAGGAAAATATTGAGGTCCGCTGGGATGTGGGACTCAACAAAAAGACAATTGCATACTTCACTCTTGCCAAAACTGATGGAGGTAAGACTGCAGTAGTCTTTATTTCGTGTGGTAGGAGTTAACGTGTGTCCAGTAGTACGTTGTTGTTCCAACAGTTTCTTTTTTAGTTGGTACGCCGTCAGAACTTAATTTGATGTTCTTTTCTGTATTGTTTATAAGTTTCTTCATATGATTAAAATACAGTATTTACCAAAACATAAGACCTTTTTTATGTAATTCTTGGGCATGTAAGAGTAGAAGATATATCACATATGGTATAATAAAATTGACGTATTCCTTCTTGAAAATGGCGGCTTGCCAAAACGTGTGGGAGGAGAAATAAATAAACTAATTGAAAATTGTGCGCGTGGTTGGTTTTAAAGTTACCAAACATTAATTTAATGCATTGAAATGAACAATATAAAAAATGTGTCTTACATTTGCATACTTATACAGTTTCATGCCAGAGTCTGTGTTTATATCTGCACTAGTAAGTACTGCAGGTAGTGCAGTCATTCAGTTTACGTGTGCTATTGGAAATTGAAAGACCAAAGTGTACAAATTCCAGAGAAGACATTTTTGAGGGCACAGGAAATGATGCAACTGTAACACGTAAGAACAGTTGCACGAGTTCATGTGTCAGAACTATGACGATGGGCTCCATGTTTCACAGAAGAAAATATACATGCAAGCATGAAACTTGGGTCATAACAAGTCAGGTTTATTTTTATGTTTATCATCCTGTTGTGTTGATCGTAGAAGTGAAGGAAATAAATACCATCAAACACAACTAGTGTGTATTATATGTTTTATTGTGGCAACATATTTTGTCCTAATTTGGTCATCCACAGGGCAATAATATAAACTTCACAAAAAGTGCTGTATAAAACTGTATTAAAAGATGTTAATAATTGCGATCTCAATTTTACAATTAAACCAATACTTGTGTGGACGTGTTAAATTTGTTCTTATAATAACTAGCATGATTAAAATATGATTTGTACAGTATACTTCTATATTGTGGTGTGGTAAGAGAATATGCAGTATAACCTTTAAATGACCGACGTTCGCATATGCAAACAAATGTGAAAAACCGCATCTCAAAATTAATTTTATATGTTTAGGCAACAAGGAAATATACTACATTTTTAAGACATGTGCATAATCTCTGTTTTACTTTCCACAAAATGCTCTTTGTGTCACATTTTATTTTTTTCTGTTCAAGTAATACATTTTTCATACAGCATGTGTTAAAATTTAAGTACCAACCTGGTTATTTAAAGGTTAAAGTCCGTGGAATGGTATATTGTGCATGACCTTGTTCTTGTTTATGCTTATACCTGTTTCTGTGCCCTCGTTGTAATTTCCTGTTTTGGATTGGATTTGTCACAGCAACATGTATTGGTGTAATTGTATAGTTTAGATCTCAATCTCTAGTATCTTTTAATACAATTGTGTACAGTACTTTTTATTAATTTTATGTTACTGGACTGAAGATGACCAAATTAGGTCGAACCATGTTGCCGTGATGAAAGTATACACTAGCTGTGTTTGACAGTATTTCAGTCCTTCATTAAGTCAGGGTTACTTAGTAACATGGCACCTGTCTCGTCATAGAATAGCATTAGCCCTGGTGATTATGTTCAAGGTCAAAAGGGAACTCAGGCGGAACACCAGTGGTCTCTGATAGGCCTTCCAATTTCTCATAGGTTCTGTCCTTATTTCGCATTGAAATCTACTAATAACATTGTATGGTACTGATTGAATACCTGCACTAGTTCCACATAGGAGCTGTCTGTTGAGTCGTCACTCCTGTATGGAAGTAAGGGTAGTAGCCATCAATCACAACACCCATCTATGTGTTGTAAGGTTCACTGCAAAATGTTTGGCTCATGTACAAACAGCCATTGTCAGGCTGACAAGGTACCAAAGAAACGTTGTTATGTAAAACACCATACATTATTTTACGTTTCCACATATATCCCCGAGCTGATGCCCAGGCTAAGCCATGCAGACGCAAGTGTGCTATGTGATGTACTAGAAAACCTGAAGAAAGCTTGTCTAAAACTAGTGTAAGTTTTGGTCATTTAATTAATGTCTTTGTGTCACAGTTAAGTGCAGGTGTTAACATTAGAGGAACTATAAGTTCCTCCTAATTTTAATGTGTGTTTGGTACTTATATAGAAGTTCTCATGCTGTAGAACATACCTTGCCATTACCTCTGTAACCATTCACCTTGAGGTATAGGTATTTTTGGTTGTGTCAGTGTAATTTCACGTAAGGAATATTCTCACAAAGAATGGCAAATTCTTCCTGACACACCTTTTGTCAAGTGAACACAGATTATGTGTACCCAAACTGAGGCCCTCTTTGATAACATCGCAGTATTAAAGTATTGACCTCTATTATGCATTAATAATGGATAATAGCAGCTTCTGTATGGACCCTAACTTCTGATTACATCCTACACTGCCAGTTACGAAAGTAACTGCCCTAGTGTGGTGGCTTGGGTTAGTATGTCAGTTGTCTTGTTGATTTGTTTGTTATTATTATAATTTTTTTAAGACATGAAGTTGATGCATGGAGATGAACTGCGTCTACGCTACCTGGGAGAGCTACACAAGCCATGGTCAGGAGTGGGTCATGTCATCAAGATCCCTGACAATTTTGGTGAAGAAGTGGGTATTGAATTAAAGAACAACAGTGGTGCCCCGACCGATTGTATCTCTCACTTTGTTGTGGATTTCATTTGGAAATCTACTTCATTTGACAGGTTAGTATGTTTGTAATAATAATATGTTTTCTTTCCTTCACTTAGTTACATGTATTAATTATGTTTATTTCATTGAAATTTGTGCTCCTTGATTCAGCATAATAACTTCAGCAGTGCTGTGGTTTGCTGAAGCACTAATGGTACTCTATGAAAGATAGTTTATGTTTTTATTTTGCTGAAATATCATTCCCTTTTGTATCCTTTGTAGCGGGAGGAATGGAAAAGTCTCCTTTACAAAGTTGTATTCAAATCAGACAAAAAATGTAGGAAACAGGCAAAATATCATATACACCTTTAAGTAAAGTATGCCTTTTACACCACTGATTTTCATGAAACTTGGGTTTTTAAAGTATGACTGCTGCTGTTACAATTTGTGTGAAATTCATGCTTGCTGCACCATTCTTTGTGAGCACTCCTGCATTGAATTTCATGAAAATCTGACATCTGGTTTAGTTGCTCACTCTAGGCCACATACTCTGTCATAGTGCGAGGTGTCACTAGAATTAGACATTTCTGAAATGACTAAAAATTCATGGGATAATCATGTGCAGTATTTGAAGCCTTCCACATAACTCCGAAAGTCTTACTGGCTGGTCTTTTTTACAGAATGCAGTTGGCGTTGAGGAAGTTTGCGGTTGATGATTCCTCAGTATCTGGGTACATCTATCATAGGTTGCTTGGTCACGAGGTGGAGGAAGTCTTGTTTCGCTGTCATCTGCCAAAACACTTTTCTGCACCCAATCTTCCTGATCTCAATCGCTCACAGGTATGAAAACATACATGATACGGCAACAGGACTTGTGAACTTATATCATTCAGTGTTAGTAGGATACAGGGGGAGTAGAGATATTGCTCCTTTCATTCATTTCCTCATCACGAGATGGAAGTGAGTGGTCAACTTAATGCCCCAGCTGCCTTATTCTCAGAGAAAATGCCACTGGTACTCTTGAATAGGGGGGTCGCAGTGGTGCAGTTGGTTGAGGCAGTGCGCTACAAACTGGAAGGTTGTGGGTTCAATTCCCCATGGTTTCATTGGAGTTTTCCATTAGCATAATCCTTTCGGTCGCACTATGGCCCTGGGGTCGACTCAGCTTCCAACAGAAATGAGTACCAGCAATATTTCCTGGAGGGTAAAGGCGGCCAGTGCGTAGGGCTGACAACCTTACCACCTTCACGTGCAGATTGTCTAGAAATCTGGGAGCCTGAACCTCCCTGAATCATAAGGGCCTGTCCTGGCGTGTAATGGGAGCGCTTTACCTTCACTCCTGAATAGGAGGCTGGATGGGCCCTAGTGCTGGTCTGGACATAATGGAGAAGCTAAACATCTCTTGCCCCTCCAAGGATTGAAACACTGGATCTTCCAGCCCATAGCTAGTCACTGCAATGGGAGTGCTATCTTGGCTCCACTTGAAGTTGTGTTTTGATGGTTTTTAAAGTTCACATGGTTTCAGTCAGAATCACAACAGCATGGATGCTCATGAAGAATATCATTTACTAATTTAATAATGGGTAATGAAGCTTTAATCTGCTTATTTTGTTCCTCTGGTTATCTGCTGGATCCATTATGATATTTGTCACTTTGTTAACTAACTTTTTTATAACTATTTTGAATTTTATATGACTACAGCAAGTATTGTAATTCTAATTAATTTGTGTACCTAGGATTCATTTCATGTTTCATGATTGTTTAGGTATACGCAGTGAAACACGCAGTTCAGCGTCCGTTGTCATTGATCCAAGGTCCACCAGGAACTGGCAAAACAGTCACATCAGCCACCATTGTTTACCATTTGGTGAAGCAGAGTGGTGGTTCTGTCCTAGTCTGTGCACCATCCAATATAGCTGTTGACCAGCTGACTGAGAAGATTCACCGAACAGGACTCAAAGTGGTGCGTCTTTGTGCCAAATCCCGTGAGGCCATTGAATCTCCTGTTTCATTCCTTGCGCTGCACAATCAGATACGCAACATGGACTGGTGAGTCATCCCCATAATTTGTTACATTTTTCTGTTGGTCATTCAACACTGTTGAGGAACTGGTATAGTTTATTCGTTATAGTGACTAAGCTACGGACTGGACAGCCAAGGACTCACTGGGTTCCAGCCTCCAGTTCGCTGGTACCAATGGCTGTTTCCCCAGGGTTACATTTGACTGTTTATCCCTGTCTAGTGCCAAAGTTAAGAATGCATGAAGCTGTAACTTTACTGTTAACCATTGCTGTCACATCAGAAAATAATATAAAATTTACTTCTGTCAAACTCACAGTACTGCACTGGCATATCATTTGGCCTGATGGTCAAAATGCATTTTATTCCTTAACAGTAACGTCTTTTGAGGGTTAGAAATTATTCAAAATACAGAGTACAGGAAAACTTGTTTAAGCCGTCCCCGGTTAAGAAATTTCCCACCTAAGCAGTCAGAATAAAAAAGCGCCAAAATTCTCTCATTTGATTAACATTATACGTTGCCCTTTTAATACATCCCCACATAAGGAAATTTCCTGCCTAAGAAGTAAAAAATTTGACGATGAAGCAATTTTTTTACCCATGTAATACATCTTCTGTCTCAAAATCTTAAAGAATTTCCCCGAGTTTCCATTCGTTCTGTTTCCAAAACACAACATTCAAGTGACGCAGTCAGTTCATATAGGTTAATCTCCAAGGTCATTTCCACCAGGTTTCACATGGCAGAATCAAGCAACCTCACGGCCGACGTGGGGGTGTCGTATTTCTTCCGCGATGCAGAGATTGCAGTCAGTCAGTCCCCACTACTCAGTCTCCCACGACAATCGAAAAATTGTATTGGGCAGCTGGAAACTGATCCTAGCTGTTCTGTGACCTGCATAAGCCTGCATTTGGCAATGCTGGCATGTGGCAGCTCACTTGCCACTTCAGTTGCCCAGGACTTGGAGGAAATGAGGGCAGCCAATAACGTTTGAAGAAGTTTAGGCGCATGCTATTCAAAGCGACATGGTGTTCCACATTGTTGGTGGGACAGCTCTTTGACGTGAGATAAGTAGGTGGTTGATTGCGACAACTCGTTTAAACATAATTTATTGGCAGTAATATATAAGCGTCGTGGTGTAGCGTGATTGTGAAACATTTGTGGTGACTGTGTACAGATATGTTACATCCACATTTCCAGAAAATAAATTCATGACACTGCAGAGTTAATGAAAGTGACTGGAACTACTGACGACTCTTTATGGTCTACCTAAAAGCGAACCTATGGAATCTAAAGATGTATACTGCTACTGTTTTTGAAAAAAAGAGCAAGACAACCCACGCTTGAAAAATATTTCAAGGAAAAGTAAACATCTGGAATGAAATGTGAACTTGTGAATGAACAGTCACTGACAGTATAGCTAAAGGTGTAAATAAAACTGTGAATGAAAGGTTACAGTCAGAATGGTTAAATGGTCAGATACGAGTGAGAATGTGTTAAGACATCTGCAAATGGTACAAATTCAGCGTACATATGTAATAAGTTCACAAAAAAAATTCAAAAAAATAGAACTTTTTGGTCCTACCCTTTTAAGAAATTTCCCGCTTAAGAAGTCACATCAAAAACGTCTTAACAGGGTTTTACTGTATGTGTAATAATGGTGGATACAGTTTTGTCACTAACATGTGGTATTTATAATTGATAAAAAAACTGCAAAATACAAACTGAGTTCAAATGTGTAACCTTAATACACAGTATGTAATCAGATGCCTTCAGATGCATCTGCCCATGGAATCTCATTGTATTTGTTATCTGCAATGAACTTTGTGTCATCTGCATATTAGACAATATTTATTTTCTTCTTTACAGTTCATAATCTTGTTTTTTTAATACCTTTGTATACTTTCATCCAGTACCACATTACACAGAAATGGCCTTCATCCATTACCTTTCATAATTTAATGTCTTGGAGATAATCTCCTCCCTGCCTTCACCATTATACAGCTGTTAGTGTTTATGTCTTTGATAAATAAAAGAAGCCCAGTATGTAAAAGTCTTCACTTCATTTTTTTCTTTGCAGTAATACTGAGCTTCAGAAACTACAGCAACTTAAAGATGAAACTGGAGAACTTTCATCTGTAGATGAAAAGCGGTACCGAATGCTGAAGAAAGCTGCAGAAAAGGAGCTCCTTGAGGCAGCTGATGTAATATGCTGCACCTGCGTTGGAGCAGGTGATCCCCGTCTACAGCGTTTGAAGTTTCACTCGATACTCATTGATGAAAGTATGCAGTCCACTGAACCAGAATGTATGGTTCCAGTTGTCTTAGGAGCCAAGCAGGTAATATGTGTGTAGTAAATGTGGTCTTTAACGTACTGTTGCTGTATCAAGTGTCGCAGCATGTGTCAAGAACAGGAACAGGAACTCACATTAGGTTACATATATAAACATCATGTGCGATTTGGAAAATATAAATAAAGATTAGGGGTGCGTCTGTGTGTGTATATGGTCATTTGTAACAGATCTTACATGCTGTATTCTGCAGTATTTGTTTTTGAATGAAATACGGTACTTCCTTAGCTGATCCTGGTGGGAGACCATTGCCAACTGGGCCCGGTGGTGATGTGCAAGAAGGCAGCTCGTGCTGGCTTGTCACAGTCACTGTTCGAGAGATTGGTTGTCCTGGGAATTCGTCCATTCCGGCTAGAAGTACAGTATCGAATGCATCCAGAATTGTCTCGTTTCCCCTCAAACTTCTTCTATGAGGGCTCTCTCCAGAATGGAGTGTGTGCAGGTTGGTACTCAAAATGAGAAAGTGTAGTCGTAAGATTGTTTATGAATAACATGTTGTAACTGATGGAAATAACTGCTGTCAGGAAGTTGTATCAGT
The DNA here is from genome assembly GCA_013340265.1 of Coptotermes formosanus. Classification (NCBI taxonomy): domain Eukaryota; kingdom Metazoa; phylum Arthropoda; class Insecta; order Blattodea; family Rhinotermitidae; genus Coptotermes; species Coptotermes formosanus. Next base: position 90,509 of record BLKM01001059.1, read on the forward strand.
TATAGTAATTAGCATGAGTAAGTAAAAGAAACCAGGATTTGGTGTTTTCACAGCATAACTGTGCGGATAGCTGCCTTCTTAGACATGATGCCATGTGCAGTAGAGGTCTGATATAAGGAGAAGACTGTTGCAATGAACCTCTGCTTTTGCACCATTAGTTTAATATCTTATATATGCACACATATATTAACCCTTTAAAGACAACGCATATCTGTTTTATATAAGGACTCAGTGCATACCACACTGTAGACACTCTCCACCTCTGTTGTTATTAAAACCAGTCTGTTAATGTTTTATAAGGCAAAAGTTGCTGTTTGTTCTGAGATCTGTACAAAACACATAAACATAATGTGGGCACCACGTACAATTTTTTAATGTTCAACCTGGTGGTATGTGAAGTTACCGCAAGGCTTTAAAAGGTTAATAAGGGTACTTTTTCATAATTTTTACTGTGGTGAGTGCTTTCCTCACCTTTCTGGATTTCACCAGCCTGTGTTTGCCAACATGACTTGGCCATTAATTTCTGTTTATCATGAATCAAATGAGCACTTCTGGCAGCACAGCATTGTGACTTCTCCATTTACCAAGAATGTGGGTGGAAAGACACAAGAACAGCCATCCAGAATCTGTTTAATATATGTGCTTCAGAGAAAGTGTCATTGCATAACAGGAAGCAACAAAGAAAACATTCAAAATGTTTTCTTTTCTCCATAGAAACACATATTTGTGGTGGTGTTGTACCATTCACCAACTTGTAGGGCTGTCTGAGATTGCTCCATTTCTGTCTAGTAAATTTAGATATATTGTAGGAGGCAGTGTATATTTGATTGACAAAGGGTGTTTCCTGTTTATTCACAGAGGATGTAATTAGTCTAATCAGTCATTAGGTTTTCATGTGTGTACTTTCACCTGCTGTCATCTGGAAGTGACTTACCTTTAAATTTTGAATTGCTACGAGCATTTTGTAATGTGATACATCTGAGAGTCAGGGTCGCAGGTTAATAAATGGGTAACGGGGACTTCATTCCTGGGTGACACTGGGACCTTTATTACTTTCTGCAACCTTGTGCAAACCAGCTCTTCAGCTTGTATAGCTTTGTAGCCAGTGGGTACCGGGTGCTCTTTTTCCCATGGGTGATTTGGTGAGAGCTTTGAATGTTCACTCACCTCCATTTAGCACCAAAGTCTAGTGTGACTTGTGTCAAGAATCAGAAGGTCGATTTTTCTGTATGAATAATATGCATTGTGCCAGTGATGAGTGACTGAAATATGTAACTTTTTGCTGTTACAGAGGAACGTAAACTGGCCAAGATTGAGTTCCCGTGGCCACAACAGGAGAAACCAATGTTCTTCTATGTGACACAAGGTCAAGAAGAAATTGCAGGGTCTGGGACCTCCTATTTAAACCGAACAGAGGCCTCTAATGTGGAGAAGCTGACAACGCGTTTCTTACGTTGTGGTGTTAAACCGGAACAGATTGGTGTTATTACCCCTTATGAAGGCCAGCGAGCTTACTTGGTGAGTGTAAGGTTAATGACGAACAGCATAAATTTCTTGAGACACTTTGTCCATGACAGCCACATTGGCATTTTCTGCTCTATAATGATCAAGGCAATGTTTTCTCTTTTATGATATTACTACTTGACTTATTTGTATAATATACCTGACTGTTTGGAACAGAGATAAATAGGATCTGTAGCCACTTGCTGCTAAGGCAGGTGAAATGTTTCATTTACTTGGACTAGTGATATATAACTATAAACGAACAGTATCCTCAACTCCAGCAGAAATATCTAATATGGCTTTTGCAGTAGTTTATTGCTGATGTTGATCTTGTTTTTGGGTGCTAGGACCATGTCTGTGTGAGCATATTGCCAGCATTTTGGAGATGATTTATATATGCTCCTTCAAGGCAAAGTGGCTATCCAGTATCCCCTGCAAATACCTACAGTACGTGTTCTCTGTTCAAGTACTTAGAGTTAACTGGCAGCAAGTAGAACAGAAAGCGGGGCTTGAAAATGCAGTCAAACCAGGTTATAACGACACTGGTTTATTCCAATATTCCATGCCTAAAGGAGGCTGAGAAAAATAACAAAATACGATGGTACGGTTAATTTTCAGTGGATACCCAAAGCCCAGAATTTATTAGAAGTTTTTTGTGATTGTAGTATTTATGTATGTCCAAACAGGTGCAGTACATGCAGTACCAAGGGTCCCTTCATGCAAAGTTGTATCAGGAGATTGAAGTGGCAAGTGTTGATGCATTCCAAGGCAGAGAGAAGGATTTAATTATTATGTCATGTGTCCGTTCCAATGAACATCAAGGGATTGGATTCCTCAATGACCCACGTCGTCTTAATGTAGCACTGACGCGTTCCAAATATGGCATTATTATTGTTGGTAATCCCAAAGTGCTGTCCAAGGTACAGTGAATATGATGTTGCTTGCTCAGTTTAACATAATGTCAATATAGGTATTGTGTTATGCCTTATGAGGCACTTGATTTTCTTAATTATCTTGAGCTGTCAGATGAGTAAGGAAGGTGAAGTAGTATTGTAAAAACATTGAGTCATAGCCTGTCACATATCTACTGCTTATGTACAAATGGCACTATACATGGCCTGGTAGTATTTTTGAGAAATGATACTGTTTGAAATGCACTGTGTTGCAAAGAGAAACCTGCCCATCTGGTATGTTTGGAAAGCTGATTGAACTTTTCTTATTAATTTTATTGGGAAAAATGTTTTTCTTGTTATGACGTACAACGTATCAGCTGCTTGTGGGGCCATCACCTTTTGACATCTGTCAAGAAGCAAGTTAGAGGAATTCAGATGTGACTCTGCATAAACATTGTTTTCCTGCAGTGCAGAATGGAAAGAGAAAACTCTTCTGATTATGAGTGTGTTAATTGTGTCATGCTTGACACACATTGAATAATTTTGCTGCAACTTTCTGTCATAATTCTGAGTTTGACAGTTAAACAGATTCTAAGGGTATACAAATTTCATTTTTCCCACTGATATAAAATGTAGCCTGGATTATTGTTCAACACATTTCTAAGCATTCTAAGCGTACTAGGAATGCAGAGAAATATAATAAACTTGAAAAGTGTGTTTAATGTTGTTGTGTTCAGAATGCTACAATTGAATATTTTTATTTGTAGCAACCTTTGTGGAATCACTTATTGAACTTTTACAAAGAACAGAAAGTTCTTGTAGAAGGACCACTGAACAACTTGAAAGAGTCTTTGATCCAGTTCTCAAAGCCCAAGAAGCTCATAAACACAGCCAATCCTGGAACACACTTTATGTCGACATCAGTGTATGATGCACGTGAAGCACTTGTCCCTGGCAGTGTGTATGACAGAACAGGGCACATGAATGGCACAACTGTACCATCGCACTTCTTCCCTAGACCAAGTAAGTTTTGATCTGTTGACTTCTCCCTGCCCCATGCAAAACTTTTGGTGACTTTTTCCATGACATTCGCTGCAGAAGGACATTTCTCAAGCTTGTTAAGGCCATGTGCCCTGTACAGCTGACCATAGCTAAGTGTCAATAGTTTGGCTTAGATTGCAATGGTGGTAAGAGTAGTCATACTGGCAAGTGCATATACACAGGTTGAGGCTGTATGTTTCCAGTGTTTTGTGACAGTCTGCTAACCTGCATATCCAGTTTATATTTTGTTACTTTCATAAGCATGCATGTTAGAGAAAATCAATTGTACACATACAAGAATTTGTAATTTTCCAGTTAATTTGCTGAAATGATTAAGAAATGTGCTAATACAGGGAGAACCCTTTCTGTTGTTTTGTTTTTGCACCCCACCCCTCCCATAACCATAAGTACATACATGAAGTCAGTAAATTTTATTGGACCATATTTACCTGAATGTAAGACAAACCTACTTATAAGCTGACCCCCCCCCCGACACACATTCTGCAGTTTTCAGGGAAGTACTTCTACAGAACATGTGTAGTTTTTTGGGTGATTACAAAGCAACCTCTCAATCTTCATATGATGGATTAAGAAAAAAGCACTCCTGTCTTATATGCAGGTAAAAATTGTATGTTTCTTTCATAGTAAATGTTTTGTGGTTGTGATGCGCGAGTTTCGTAATTGCTGTCACTTGATTTGTTGCCACAGATGGTGGAGGCGTTGCAGTGGACATGTATGCCCGCACTCATGATCCTATTAGTTATATCTCGCCAGAGAGAGCTCAGGCTGCACTATCAAACCTTCCTGTGCCTGTTGGAATGTTCATGAATATGGCACATGTCCCACCTCGCTTCTACAATCAACATCAGCAAGCATTGCAAGGTAAATGTTTGATGGAATATTGTGTATGAGTAAGTAGGCTGAGATACACCTTAATACTGCTGAACAATAAATGCAGCAAGATGTATTATGAAAAGTCAGTCATAATTGCATTACAGTATAACTCCCAATTATCCAGACACTGGTTATCCGGATTGGTTTGGCCCTTCAGGTAACTTCGTCGAGAATTCCACAAAACTAATTTGCCTTGAAATTACTGGTTATCATATCAATATATCCTTGACTTCATCAAGTAAATCTGTAAGTGAAACATTTTCTTACTGTAATTGTACTACATCTTCTTTATGGCTTAAATTTTTCCCCCCCAGTTGTCATATACAGATAAGGAATTATGTGTTAATGTTTTATTGGTACGTAAATAAATATGTAGCCTAAAAATAGCCATTGGTAGAAATGTTTTTCCACTTTAAACTGCTAATGTAGCCTATTTTCAAAGAAAAATCCAATTATCCAGATCTTCTGCATATCCGGATGGCTCGCGGTCCTGATTAATCCAGATAATTGGAGTTAAACTGTACTGTTAAGTTGCAGTATCTTTGCATTGAGTAACAGAATGTTAACCTTTGTCACTGTTGTCATTAATTATGAAAAGTTCTTGTTTCTAACACTCAGATGATGATATTCTGACTTGCTTCTGCCTTTTGAATTAGTATAAAGGAGTGCAATTCTGAAGTGAAAGCTTGTGTGGTACAGATTGCAGTCTGAGAGAGGCATAGAATTCCTTTCTGTGCGAGCACACTCACGCATGTACGCACATGTGCGCTCATTAATGATCACCACTCTCTAAAATTTTGTCACTGCTCAAAGTCCAACTTTTATTCAGTGATCACTAGTGTACAGTTGTGATCTGTACCTGTCATGTAACCAGTTTCGTCTGAACGTGCAAACCTAAACAGTGCTGGTCGACCCAACAGACAGTGATGTTAGAGGCAACTTTCTTAGCTACCTGAAATTTATCTTCATATAAAATATTTAACAAAGACAACTCAGACACGGCAACATTCTTTATGCTATATGCTTGTCATCACATATCAGGCACCACTCATCTATGCAAGAACCACTCATGGGGTAGAACAGATTTTAGTAAGTCTGAATATATTCCATGGTTCATACTACCCATAAACGTAGGAAGTTCATTGCTTGCCACAATGGTGGAGATATCCTACATTTTATGTTCCCACCACTTTTCTTTGACAATATTTGAGACATTGGCTAAAGAATTCTACACTCAGGCCCCCAAACCATCATTCATAACTGCTGATACATTTTGACATTGCTGGGTTTTGTCTATGTTATCTCTTTGATACCAGTCTGAAAATGGTATTGACGTCTAACATTCTTTGATTTAGCACGTCAGAATCAGCGAAACCGTGCTGCTACTCGCGGTAAGGTTAAGAATAGCCGCAGTAATGCAGTCAAGAATAACTTAACACCTGGACAAGGCAGTCAAGATGCCACTCAGCCATATAGTCCACTAACACAGGGCATGTCCCAGGTGAGAGTAATATTCAACAGTGGTTCGTGCAGTTTATATGATGAACGATTTCTGAAACATCTCAAATGTGCCAGTTAAAGAATTATCATCAGTGACAGAGAATAGGGTCTGAGATTTCAAGGCAAGTTAGTGATGTCTGTTGAGGTTACTTTCAAGAAATAGTTTGTGTATTGGAAAGAAGAAGTGTCTGTCAGAGTCAGGACATCAGGTCCTAGAAACTGTGAGGCTGCAGAGGGAATAAACGAAGAAAACTGCATTCAGATTTCAAAACACCTTTGTATCATCTTACTGTGTACTTTTCAGTACTTCAATAAATTCACACACACTTTTTTGTCCTAAAAAATGAGGTACACATCTTTTCAACAGTACCGGCTGTTTCAGAAAATATTCTTCTGACAGATTTTGTTAATGCTTCATTAGCATGTATATTTTACAAGTATTTTGTTTAACATTAGTACATGCATTATACAAGTATTGTGTGTAACATTCATTCACTGTAATATGATTGAAGGTGCTATTCTACTTTGGGGTATAAATTAATTTTTGTGTGCATATTTTGAGGCTTGTCTGATTTTGACCAAAGTCAATGTACAGTACTTTCATTAGTAGTAGTATTATTGTCATGCATATCATAACATTTCAGTGCAGTGCTTTGTGTATGTACTTACTGATTACTCAGTCATCAGAAAGAACACATTCTAATTTTATTACAATGTGGCAGTGTGAATTTTTTTTTTCAATTAAAAATAATTTATTTTTCAATTAACTTTTCAGTGATTTGCATAATAGAAGTGTGTCTGTATATTATTTTCTTGTAGAAAACATGCAAATATGAGCTTCATCTGTGCATTTTCTCACCACAGAGCATGTCTCAGCCTGGATTCAGTTTATCTCAGCCTGGCCTTTCCCAGCCTGAACTGTCTCAGGATAGTTATATGGTGGGCGAGTATCAGTCGCAGATGGACGGACTCCTGTCTCAAGATTCTACGTATCAGGGAGATCGCTCGGCTTTCTACCCAGGCCCATCACAGGGAGGGCAATTCTCCCAGGTGAAATATCTCGGTATTATAATCAGGATCTGACTACAGGTGTCCAAAGAGTTTGTGAGGTTTGAGGTTCTCATAGTAGTGTTCTTGAAGTTTTGGCATACTCTGGGATGTGATGCTGCCTCACTGGGCAAGTAGTAGCCTTCCATTTTTAAGGATCATATTGCCTTCACCTTTGGAGTCAAACAGTCCAAAAAGGTGACGTCTTTCTCACCGTCTCTCCCCCCCTCCTTGAAGTGTTTCTAGGGTTAACTCAGACTAGGGGACATTTCATAAGAACGTAACCTAAGCTGACAAAAGAACGTTTTGTATAGCATCATATTTAATGTTTTGTGGGGAGGTATCAGAGATGATAATTTTTAGCTCTTGGGCCTCCAACATTTTTATGGCAAAGAGCCACAACCATTACTGTCAGCTGGTTGGTGGGTGGCATGTGGAAAGGTAACAGTGGCATGCCTGACCACTTAACTTATTGTGTAATTTTATAGTACGTACATAATTTTAAAATGTGGCCGCAGGCTGCATGATACAACCTGGCAGGCCGCAGGTTGGAGACCTAGGTTTTAACTGAATAAGGTGTAACTAAGAGCGTGCAGTAGTAATGTCTGCCTTATGTTGTTATAGAATAGAAATTTAGAAATCTCACAAAGGTACTGAAAGAGTAGTGTGTTTTGTAATTTGGATTTTAAACTGTTATTTCTAACAACTCCCCATCCCCTGCCCCCAGCACAGTATTAGTACACAACTAATAATCCCCAGAATGAGAGGATATAGAGTTACTTACAGTCTTTTCAAGTACTGATTCCATTCAGATGAACTAAGATGCGAACATATGCTCTTATCCACAGCCATACTGAGCAAGTGGGCGGTGACTGGTTCGCGGAGCGTCGCGGGAGCGGCATGACATGATGGAATAACCCGGGCCAGCTAGGGGTGACATCTTACCCGGCCTGCATGGGCAAGAGAGGGAATTCAAGCAAATCAGCCAGGCATGCCACTAAGTGGCTGCTGCAGAAAAAGCAGGATGAGGGAGGACAATCGCTACCCACCGGAACCGGAAACCGACCCCGGAGAGGAGGAGACCAAATCATACCAGATGATTGCAGCAAGACCAATGCATATGATGGCACATGCTGCCAGCAAAGTTAAAAAAATAATAATAATAATAAATAACAACTCTGCACTCCCCATAAGTGGCTGCAATGCAGGAAGCCAGGCTGCTTGCTGCAGTTTACAACCGGTAGCTTTAAGTGAATATGTTAAAAAGATGGTTTTGTTATGTGGAATTGGAAAATAAGTTGAGTATGTATACTTTTACAAGAGTCTAACACAAAGGCTTTGACAAATTGCCATCCATGGGATAGGGGTTAGACTTACTGAAATTTCGGTTGTAAATTATTATTTCTGCATATTTGTTGACTGTTATATGAAAACTTTTAACTGGTAAAAGCATGAGTTGAGGGTGGATTGTATTCTGTTAATGTCTGTTCTCAATTGATTTGGCTTCAAGTGGTATATAATAAACATTTATGAATTTGAGTTTTGGCTCATGCTTTTGGATGCTTTAATTTTACCATGTAAATATGAACATATTTGTGTTTATTCTCACTTTGGGAGTACAGTGGTACTTGGGCGCATACGGATAAAAAAATTATATGTCCAGTTCAGTATTTTGTCATCAGTCCATGGGAGTACAGTGGCGTCTTAGATAACTTAAAATAAAAAGAATTTTGGTTATCCAAGTCAGCATTTTATCATCAACCCTATGGAGTACATTGGCATCGTACATACATATAGATGAAAAATAATGTTGATTATTTAAGGCAACATTCTATCATCAGCCCACAAACCCCTTTTAAGGTGCTGGTTCTTTGTTTTGAAAATTTATTGTGTTGTTAGTACCACAGAACTCATGATATTAGAATGGAAGTGAATACATGTAATGGTGACATTAGTGTGGGTATTTTTTCAATATTTATTTTCTTTTTTTTTTTTTTTTTTTTTATGTGTTTCAGTATGTATGCTTTGTAATACCGGGAGTACTTTTAATGTGTCCCTGAGCATCATGTTGTACTGGAAGTATTATTGCACAGGAAGCCCACATGCACCAAGGATTTAGGATTTGTGTTTCCCCTGCAGTTGAACTTCCCTGTTGTATAGAAGAGTTAGGAAATTCTGGCCTGCTGCTTCTTGAAGGCCTCAAACTTTCTGAGAGTAATTCTCAACAGCCGATCAACTCCTGTCTTCAAGTATGAGCACGTTCAGTTCGTACGTTGTCTTTAATGTTTTGCGCTGAATGTGGATTTTTAATATAAACTGAATAGTTTATTGTCTGCCCCACAAATAATAATCACAGTGCCTCAGATCTGGAGACCTGGAGGGTCACAGTCTGCAGGTGATTACCATTGGCTGAATGCGTGTTCTGGTAGAGGCATTGAGATGTGCTGTGGGACCACAGCATTCTTCTGTATGAAGTAATGATACATCTTGTGTTATGTTAATTCCTGGATAGTGGTGTCAGAATCATACATAGTAGTTGTAATTTTTGTCTTCACAGACCTCAGGGCATACAATTGTGCATGGACTCACTGCAAAGCAGACTTTGTAACGTCACGCAAGGGAACTCGGTAAACTGCACAGGGATTTTCATGCTTTAGCCATGAACAACACATTTTCCAATTTTCCCATCATCCAGTTCTTGAACCTGTTCTTTTAAATGTTTCTGCTGTTCTATAGAACAGCCAAAACAACTGTTGACACAAGATATTTTTATAAAACTTCCAGAAGCATTTCTCTCATAACGCACCCTACAAGAGTGTTGCAGATGAACGTGTTGTTCAAATGAATACATTTCACTAATCCAGTAAGAGTATCTGCACCCTGCTGTTAATGTAAGAGATTACACAGCATCCCTAGTTTGATGCAGATTGTGGCAGTGCTACAGTCAGCGTACGTAGACAAGCTGAGACAATATTTTTCCAAAACTGAAGGACAGGAATCACCTTCACAAATGACATTTGTTGTGGCTAAATTCACACATATATTCACATTCCTTGGCTGCGTAAATAACTTTTAGTATTTTCATGTCAAATGAATACAGATTTGGTTTGTAGGAAGTAAGTTAACATTTAATGTGTATTGTTTAAATTAAATGTTATTGCTGAGTTCTCAGTAATTTACTGTTACATTTGTTAAATACTGTATGAAGGTTTTGTCTTAAAATGCAGAAAATACCAGAAATACTAAACAGTTTGGTTGAAGGCAGGGTTAGTTTGATAGACTTGTAATTTTACTCAAGGGCAAGTTTGTTGAATGAATTACAAATCATAGTATTTAGCAAGGCCAAAGGGTTGTGGTGTGCTTTCTAACAATACTGATGCTTCACACAGTGCTCAGGGTTGCAGTTGAATACCGGTTTCAAATTGTGTCAAGGCTTTGTGAAAATGTGATGCTGAATGCCACCAACTTTCATGGCAGTGTTACGCGTCTAATCACTTACCATCGTTAAATGTATTTTAATTTCTTTTTGGATGTGTTTTGGTTTATAGTTGATTATTATGTACTGACTTGAATAAGCAAAGTTCCAGCGTCATTTCACTGTGTTCGGTATATATATATATATATATATATATAAATGTATATACTGTAGTCCTCTACAAAGTCAGTTTTGCATACAGCGAGGACGTTTGAAGTCAAATCCAGTATGCTGATATAGCAATTTATTGAAGAAGAGAGTGTAGCACTTGTACACCACCCCTGTTATTCATCTTGAGTTTGTTCTTACACTGTAAGTCATGCATGTGTGTGAGTTTTCTAAAATTTATCTGCATTGTGTTATATCACATACTGCAAATGGGCCTCATGTGTTTCTTCACACACCACCCCTCCCGTTTCTTTTTTCTTTCTTTTCGCCTTTTTATAACAGCTTGAATCTACATATTTTGCCCATTCACTAAATTCTTTTTCCTTAGACTTAGAAAATGTTTCATGTCAGATTTGACATCACTTTAACAGGTGGTATTTTGTTAGCTGTATATTTGTTCTAGAAAAAAAACACTCTTTATTTTGTTTCAAAATGGAAGTATTCTGTACTGCTTTTCGTTCAACATGGAGATATTTTATCATAATCTATGGCTTAAGAATTCAATGTACCTTCATTTCCTGTCTGAAAATATGGATTTTTTTTACTGCATACACATGTGTTTGAATACCATGAGTTTATTTACCTTACACATCCATTTGCTGATATTTCTGTTCCATTTTCCAGCAGGAGTGGGGCATTACGCCATCTCACTGGGTAAGTGGTTCCTGACATTTCAAGATGATGTAATGATGTCATCTACAGGGGTCAAACTGCCCAAGAAGAATGAATTTGACCCTTGAAGATGAGACCCTGACACCATCTTGAAATGTCGTGAATGAATTACCCAGTGACACAGCACCACATATAAGAAGACTGCAGACCCAAGTCTACAGTTCTCTGTTTTTATGTAAATATCACATCCACATTTTCCCAAATTTTTTGCTTGGGAGAGTCCATAGTTATGTCATGACATTGCTGTTTGTAAGGTAGTAAAGGAAGACTAAATACCATATTTATCCGACTATAGGATGGCCTTCAGTATAAGATGAGGGGTACACGTTGCCGGAGTTTGTTGAGCCACTGCGCTACAAGGTGCAAGGTCACAGGTTTGATTGCCAGTGGGGTCACTGGCATTTTTCATTGACTTCATCATTCCGGCCACACTATGGCCCTGGGATTGACTCAGCCTGTAACAGAAATGAGTACAAGGGATATCTCCTGGAGGGTAAAGGTGGCCAGTGCATAGGGGGTACAACCTTACCAACTTCATGTGCCATTTGTCTAGAAATTCTGACAGCCTGAACCTCCTGCACCCCTAAGGGCCTGTCCAAGCCTGTAATGGGAGGAAGAACTTCACAGAGGAAATACAGTGAAACTCACTTAAGAGAAACTCGGTTAAGAAAATTACCCTTTTAAGAAATTTCCTGCTTAAGAACTTTCTTGGAATTTTCAAAATTTTCTTAACAGGGTTTCACTGTGTAAAAAAATAATTGTATTGTGCAGGTGAGAATTCCATGCTAAATTCCCCGATACAGACATAACCATTTTTGCCTTCGTAGGGGGCCTGTTTTGGGTCACAGTATGCTCTTGAAACGAAACTTTCAACTAGAATTTTTATTTGCCTTTCTTCAGACACCATACTTTTACTCCAAATGTAACTAATTACGGGATCCCTTGTGGTTATTGGTATCTTAATTGCACCTGAACTGTCAATTTAAAATTGGCACCATATGCTGCCTACATGTGTGGCTGAATCTCTGTCTCAAGAATTTCTTCACTTATTCAATCTTCCATGATCTTAGTACGTCTTATTACACTTTTCTTTAGTACTTACAGTTACTGTAAACTCCATGAAATGAATGTCATTTGCAAGTAAACATAAATGATTGTCAGTAATATACAGAATATCCAGGTATTTGTGTCTAGTGAGTATCATATGACAGTGTGGTGAAAATTATGTATTGGGTGAAATATATCAAGGGGCACTTGATAGACTTCATGGAAATTGTGATTAACCTTTTAAAACCTAGCGGTAACTTTACATACCACCAGGTTTAACATTAAAAAATTCTACGTGGTGCCCACATTGCGTTTGTGTGTTTTGTACGGATCTCGGAACAAAGAGCAACTTTTGCCTTATAAAACATTAAGAGACTGGTTTTTGTAACCGAAGTGGAGAGTGTTTACAGCGCGGTACGTAGTGAGTCCTTATATAAAACAGATACGCTTCGTCTTTGAAGGGTTAAAGTTGGAATCTGACAGCATGGTTTGGGGAACACAGACAGATGACCAAGCACCAACTAATATGTTGTGCTTTTGCATGTCCATACTTTCTTTTGTTTGATCTGTAACCATTGTTCCACTGTATTGTTATTATCTGATTAGTATTTGTGTGTTAGGTGAGCATGTGTCAGGACGCATACATTAGGTAATTGTGAAATAACTGTAAGAGTAAGTAGACTTGTAACCCTTTACTTTTAATTGTGTGATTCATAACCCATTCAGCAGGCCAGTGTGGCAGTCAGCTTGACTGCTGCCATGACCATGTGCTCATCTCGGGTGGCAATAACTTGCTTGGTTAAATTTCAAATACAGTAATTCCCTGTATTATGGTGGGGTTACATCTGTGAAAATTGCAATGTGGAATGAAGCATTATTTTCTCATAAGAATTAATTAAAATAGCCCACAATCTGACCTGTGGAATCTTGAGTCCAGTCAACTTTTTTTAATCTTTTGTCACATGAATTTGACCACGTTCAGGGCACTAGTGAATAATGTCCACATTTCCGAAGGATGAAACCGGGTATAAACATTGCACCACAAGGATGTGACATGTATACAGCTTGTGAGGACTTCCAGGTTTTCTTGCAAGGAACATGGGGTACAGGTGTAATGTGTGGTCAGATACATACATGACCTTTGTTGAGGGTTGTGTGGCCAACATTGATGCATAGCTGTATGGAAGACTTATCCTGCCTGGTGACATACAAATGACTGGATCAGTGGCTGTGGAAAAATGAATAATTAGCACCTCAAAAAGCAGTGTGTGAACAGTAGACTCAGAACTGTATTCTAAATGTAGTAAGTGAAAACATGTCAGAATAGTGTCTAAGCTATGGGTTGGATGATCCAGGGTTCGAACCCCAGCAAGGGAAGGAGATTTATCTCATGTCTAAACGTCCACACCGGCTCTGTGGCCCACACACCCACGTATTCAATGCGTGCCATGCGTATGGTGGCCAGGATGTGATATAAACCATTCGCCTTCATGTAGTGCCGAGGTTAAGTATGAGGGGAGCTGTACCTTTGCTCCTCCTATATGCCTTCACGGCGTGTGTAAATACAACTTTACTCTCTGTTCACAGACAATCCTCATACACTAGCCATGTTTCGTCACCCGGCGGTCAGTGAGCATCTACTCCGAGCTGCTTTGACAAGGTGAGATCACGCTGTGGTCGCTTCATTTGTCTGCTAGCCGCTAAGGGTAGGCGAACATGGCGGCAGTGTGTTAGAATTGAAAGGTAGAGGTAAGTTGTCAAGGAACGCGCATGTAATGATCTCATGTGTGCATTTCTGTTAAATAGCCGTGTTCTGGATTCCGTCGTCCATCTGACATATGAGTGTGTAATAGTTTTGTGCGTTTGTTTCTTCTCTTGCATTTTCATTCCAGTTAAATAATGTTAAGCCGGCCAAGTATGGTCAAACCATTTCGGCGGATTAACTGAAACGTAAATGTAATACATTACTGGTTAAACATGACTGTAGTACATATTTCTGAATTTGTGTGCGGCATGCAGAACTGTGATTTGCTGTTTCAGAAACTACAAAATTTCTGTAGGCTATTACGTGGTAATAAATTTACATTCGGGTGTTGCTAATGGTGTACTTGTTGGAAATCGGTGGTAGAAGTCTTGGAAGAGCGCACTTAATTTGTTGCGTTTGAGGTTATACATTATGTTTTAGATTTTGAAGTGGGCATGGACTGGGAGATTACGATATTCTGGTATGTGACGGCTGTCAGTTTGGTGTACGTTTACCAACGTTTCGGAGGGACCCGTTCCTCTAGACTCAGCACTTTCCTCCGAAACGTCGGTATCCATTTACAAAAGTACCTCGGCGTCACGTCCATGAAGACTGTAATCTTGATAACACTATGAGAACCACAAGTGTCACATAAACACTGAGTTTTAAGTTTTTTTATTTTATTTGGTGGGGTGTATTGAGCATAATCTTGCACAGTTTTGATTAAATTACTGCAAGTAAAAGTTTTGCGTATTTACAAAATTTGATGTTCTCACAGTGGCGTTCGTGAAGATACAAATCTTCTGGGATATTACAGTGTGTCAGTGGCAAAGTAGTTCCACGACATTTGGAAGGTATTATGATACCTTGAAACACTGAGAACTACTTACCCAATAACACAGTATAACATCCCAGCACATTTTAATCTTCTTTGAGTACCTTTTATTCATTTTTATTGTATTTACAAGCTATCAGTGCCTATCGTTAATCAGTACTGAAGCTGTAGTAGATCAGTAAACAAAAACTGTGTGCTTTTGATAAATGCATTGTATAATAGTAAAACTTCAGTATCAATTTAATATTATGTAATTGTTGTGTTGCCTCATTTTTTCATGTTATTAAGATGTACATTTTTGCAGGAAATAGGACAACATAAATAACTTAGCCATATCAAGAGATAGTGGGCCATAACTTGAGTCCTCTTTTATAAAGGCTGTGATATATACGGGTAGTGGAACACGTGACTGGCAGTAGCAACTGCAGCTGAAATTGAGACAGAAGAATATTTTACCAGCCACTCAGATGTAAGAGTGAGACCTCAAATACAAAATTTTGCAAAATACGAGTTCATTAAAATTTGTAGCACAAACAAATCACTGTGCAGACACTTCGAAGCTGGATTTAAAATTTCTGAAAGAACCATTGTTCATAGTTCCAAGTAATAGTTCTATAATTTTGTTTAATTCAGTTGGGTTCGTATAAGAAGTGCATCAAGTGATACATCATACAGAAATCGAGATTCAGCGTTAAACATACACAGTGGTAAGGAACATTCTCAGCAGTTGTGATACCCAGAAGGCAAAGTTTTGCTTTTTAGAGAGAACACTGGTGCCAGAGACAGGATAGTGTCGTATTCTGTTTGTGTTCCTGTCGTACTTCTACGCTTATCCCACATTGTGTTCAAGTGAAAAGAGATCTGACTGGAAGGCAATGTATAATGCAATGTTCTCACCTCATATGGTAGTGCATTTTGTTGGACGACAACAGCAGCAACACCATCATCACAATAATTACTCAGACACAAATAATAATAACAATAATAACAGTAATAATCGACAGAACCGCATTCTGTCTGATAGCTGTTATAGTCACGGTCCCTTTGAGCACCGATACCCTCGCGAGTTATTACAGTTAATGGGCCTGGAAATGCCTCCAGTCCGCAACCGATATTACAACAGTCATCCTCCTGGTGGAAGAGGAGAGGGAGGCTGGAGGGATCGTGGAAATCATGATTCTAACTCTTCTTTGATGCCGCCTCCTGTTCCTCTGGGGTTCCGACCTTTCACTCATAACTCCACAGTGAAAAGAAATTGCTGGAACAAGAGTAATGGGAGGTAAGTGTTGATGAATTGCTGCTGCACAGATGAGGGTATGGAGCATGATACACATTGCGTAATGTCAAAAACAGGCCTGCTCAACCTTTTATGGGGCAGGGCTGTGGAGTCGGTACACAAAACCTCCGACTTCTCAATTTTTAAATCTCCGATGCTGACTTCTTCATAAGAGCTCAGTATGTATTAATAATGATAGACCTCCTAAAATGGTAAATAGTACCATAAGACATTTCATCACCACCACATGAATCATCAGACTACTTTTTAGACTTACAACCCATATTTAAGTATAAGTCTAATGGTTATTGTGGCTAGTGTCTATTTAAGATTTTATACTAAGGTCGGAGTGGGTACAGTTTTACCGACTCCAGCTGCACAGCCCTGTTATGTGGTGTGGGTAAGTTCAGAAAAATTTGGTCTGCATGCATGCAACATTAAGTTCAATAAACAGAATAATGAATAAATTAAATTATATGTATAATTTTACATATGTGTTTTTCTGTGCATTATGTGTAACAAAAAGATACTGATGATAACAGCAAAAATGTATAAAATTTGCATTTCACAACCAAGATTAGGGAGTCATTATTTTTAGCACATTTTTACAAAAGTGAATTAAATTTAATGTATGTCACCATAAGTAAACAGCTGATAACTTCTCAGAGTGCCTCAGTGTTCTGTCTTGGCTTTGCAAGGGAAAGGGCTTAAAGACATCTTCTCATTTCAAGTTCCTCTGCGGGCAAAATAACGTTATGGGAGCATGTTGCCTGTGAACTATGGGTTGGACACACCTGTTCTATGTGCTGTCTACACACAAGTGTTGTACGTATATTTTGTCTACATATAATACAGTGGGGCACACAATGGCGCAGTGGGTTGAGGCACTGCGCTACAAGCTAGAAGGTTGTGGGTTCGATTCCCAATGGTGTCATTGGAAGTTGTCATTGACTTAATCCTTCCAGCTGCATTATGGTCCGGGGGTTGACGCAACCTCTAACAGGAATGAGTATCAGGAATATTTCCTGGGGAATAAAGGTGGCCAGTGCATGGGGCTGACAGCCCTACCACCGTCATGTGTTGATTGTCTTGAAATCTGGTAGCCTCAGCCACTTGGAACCCTTAGGCCCTGTCTAGGCCTGTAATGGGATTGCTTTACCTTTTCATACTGGTGAATGCTGATATAATTAAGAAGCCACATACATACTTGTACGTTACATCTATAATATCTCTAATACTTCATGTCACTTTAACATGCCTTAACAAATTGCTATTTATAAATTGAAAGACAGTCTGTGTAGTGAGAGTGCCTGATGATGCCAACCATTACTGGTTGAAACATGTAGCCTGAGTGCAATAAAGTTCATTATACAGAGCTAAATGTTTGAGTCTGTACAACAGTGATTGTCTGCAGGTGGCCTGTAGTGGATATTATGTATTTAAATGTGATTTTGTTCCCGCTGTTCCTGCAAAACGGCTTTTATGTCTTTTACACCTGTGACAGTACTGTTCAAGGCTAAAGTTGATATGGAGACAAAAGCTTCTGGTAAACACATAGTGTACTGATAAGAAGTACTCGGCAGAATTACATTTGTTGCAGGTGCAGGCTTTCAGCAAAAGTAGAATTGTCGTAGTTAAAACCTTTTCTTGCATGTCCTCTGTGTTGTCTGTCTTGTCTTTTCTTTCTTTTTCATGTCTCACATATATGAAGCAACTGTTACGTAATCAATAATCTGATTTATTCTAATATTTGCACTGAGTGTAACAAAACATGTTATTCATAAATTCTGTGAAAATCCTAATAGATATATCCAGTGTTGTCTGTTACTGATGTTTGTGTGATATTCAGACTTGTTATGTGCAAATAGCTTATAAAATATTAAAAAAAATAATACTTTTGTAAAATAAAATATCCATTCTGAACTTTTCACAGACCACCGAGATGTGGGCAACGGGATCCAGTAGCATGCAAGTCAGATCTGTCTTGTAACTCAAGTTCTGACTCAGGTTTCTCATCTCGTTCACCTACTCCCAGTAAGCTGCAGTCACAGCAGTCCACACTTTCGGACATGAGCGCAGAACAGCTTACTTGTGAGGAGGAGTCTGACCACACCCAGGCTAGCGCTAGTGTTTCGGACATTAAAGGAATCAAGTAAGTACCTTGGGCACAATCTTGTCTCTTAAGATGACCAAGTTTTTTTTTTAGTTGTAATGCAGGTAAAGGACGTACGCCAAGTTATGGCACTGCAATGCGCGAGCAGCCTATCGTATGAGAGTAGTGGGAGTCGTAGGGTGGTCAGAAGATGGGAACAGAATGTGACTGCACCATGTCATCTCTCTTTCTAAAAACATATGTGTGTGTTCTTACATTCTCATATCATTTCTTTAGTCGGAGTCCAACGATAATGAAAGTATTCCACAACCATCTGCATGCTTTCCTATTTTAGACTGGGCCACAGTGCAGTACCAGTATTCTAAGAAGGGCAATGTTTTTGTTCAGCTAATAGCTGGCAGCACAGAACAATCTCCACTCTGTAACTGCTTGTAACCAACTAACCTGACACCCGTCTAGTACCGCCTGCAGACAATACCAAGTGGAGAGACTAAAATCGGTCGTTTGCACAGTGCTGTCAGTTCATGACCGATCCACAGCTAATTATGTGGGCAGAGATGAAATAGTTAAGTTAGTAACAGTATTTTTATTACTTGGACTTCACCAAAAAGCCAGAGAGTAAGCTGTTTCTCCAGTACAAAATATGGAAAACATTTAGTATGTTTTATAACACTATAGACATGTATTTGGAAGTAACCTGTTCAAATCCCATCTTAGTACACCAGCTCTTCTGAGGTATTGTGTGGTTTTCCTCAGGGCCTGTATTCAAATACTAGACTTGCGCATCACGTAGGCAATAGCCACTTCCGTAGAGATCCTTGTGAACTCATCATTCACCAGTCCTGTGGTTTGATGCTGAATATTCTGAGATGCTGCATCAAAAGTTGTGCTTTCTACTCAAGTTTCTGAACTATGTACGTTCTGAAAATTATGTTGAAATCACTTGAATTTGCAAGAGATTTTATGGACTTAAACTCATATGAGATCACTTGAGTGCCAGATTTAGAGGTGTTTATACCCCAGAGTGTAAAGTCAGCAGAAGAGTCTTTGATGATGTGGTAAGCATGTTTATTATGGAACATGCACATGCCCTCATAACATACTAGATTTGGCATACAATCATTTGAATTATGCAAAGTCAGAATCTTGAGTTGTGTGGAATTTATTATCCACTTTAGGCGGGTTTCAAAACAAGCCCTAACGCTGGTGGTTTCCCTTCTGAAACATAGATAATATGTGATCAGATTTATTTTTGTCAAATACCAATGATCTTTATTACAGTGTGTGTCACAAGTATTGTTATGATGTGTTTCAACACCTGTGCCAGTGTAGTCGCTAGTGTCAGCTTTTCTGACTTTGGTTCACATATGTTTGATGTGTATCATTACCCCTGTTGTAGCAGTGTTTTTGTTTTCTTTTTTCTTCCTCTGTCTTGTCTCTTCCTCTGTCTCTCTGCCTCTTCCCCTTTGTTAATTGCATTTCTTTGGACCAATTTGGTTATTATATGTAGATCACCCAATATTGCTGCTTGTTGTGTCACTCTGTCGTTATACTATTTGAAGGAGGCTGAATTCAGTGTTAGTGTAAATTTAGACAGAAAACTGAAAATTAATGCACAACAAATCATAAAGAACAGGACAACAGTGTTTCTGTGCCAAAAGAAGTTACCTTTAGACCACCACCACCACCACCGCCCCCGCCGCCGCTGCTGCCACCACCACCACCACCAAAATATCAAACTGTCTTTCCAGAACTTCTCAGGTATACAGCGTGAATGTTCAGTGGAGTTCTGATATCACAGTGTCCTTTGAAGTCTATAGTGTATAATATTAGATTCATGGAAGGATTATATTGGAAACTGTAGCTAGAGGTGGGATTTGTCAAATATCTCCATTGAACTTTAAGTTGGTGTTTTACTGGTAATGTATTAATACAAAGAAGTTATGTTTAGACGCCTGCATGAGGTATATGGCACACCAGCCCATAACAGTGCAATAGGAAATGGTCAGCACCATCAGCAGCAACAGCATCAACAGCAACAGTATTTCCATCAGCATCCACCATCTGCAAATTCTGTACATACATTGCCTAGTCTTCAGTTCTGTGTAAGTCATTCAGTATAATAAATCATTTGTTGGTAGGATTGACAGATAGGTTTTCTTTATTAGTTTTATAGTTGCTCATTTTATGAATGATTTTCTCTGCCTGTGTCTGTGTCTGTTGTAGGTGTAAGGGAGGGAAAGGATATGTTTCATGTGTTACTATCATACCTGCTATGTATATGTTCAAAGTACCTAAAGAGCCCATTTGTATTACACGTAGAACATGTGGGCTTAACACAGTGGCTGAACAAATTCAGGAAAATTTTCCAGAAGAGAAGAATTTGGTATCAAGCACAGTGAAAGTGTTTGTAAAGTACAGAAGTGAAATGCATACAGGGTTTTAGTGGGAACACCTGAAAGAGAGAACTTAAAGAACGTAAGCCTGAGTGGGAGGATCATATTAAAATGGATCTTAAAGAAACAGGATGGGACTGGACTGGATTCATGTGTCTCAAGATAGGGATTAGTGGAGGACTGTTGTGAACACAATAATGACTCTTATTTGCATTGTTGAAATGTCCACATTTATAGCAGATAGAATAATATGTGTGATTATGTCTTATTTTCTCTGCTTTTGAATCCACAGGCACCACTCTTGTAAGTAAAATACAGTACTGTAAATTGTGGTTGGCCAATCCTCGCGGCCATGCATTCTGAGGCCTCGGTCTACAGCCACTTGATTGCTGGAATTGTGGGTTGAATCGTGCTGAAGGCATGGATGTTTGTCTTTTGTGTTTGTTGTGGGTTGTGTAGGCAGCAACCTCTGTGATGGGCTGATCACTCGTTAGGGGGAGTTCTACTGGGTGTGTGTGGGTGTCTGTGTGTGTGTGTGTGTGTGTGTGTGTGTGTGTGTGTGTGTGTGTGTGTGTGTGTGTGTGTGTGTGTGTGTGTGTGTGTGTGTGTGTGTGTGTGTGTGTGTGTGTGTGTGTGTGTGTGTGTGGGGAGGGGGGATCATTGTGTGTGATCTAGAAACTTCAAAATGAGGTTACCTAGGCCCAATGTGGGCTATAGCACCACAAAAAAGAATGTTATCCTTGTGTTTTGTAATTATTTTTCCAACAGCAACAACAAACTTTACAGCCAGGATTAATTCGGGGTGAGGGTCCCTATCAAAGTAAACGGCGTTACCATTCTGGCCGGCATTCTCCACCACTGCCAGTACATCCTCATAGTCATCGCCCACCACGTGGAGGACGTCGCTTGAATGGAGTTTTGCTTCCTCTTTCCAGTGGACTTGGACCACCATTGTTCGCTCCCGACCGCTTTTTGTCTCGTGCACATCTTGTGCAAGTCATTCATACACCACCACAGCTTCTCTCTGGCTGTGATTGGGATAAGGTACCAAGTATAGTGCTTTACATCACAGTCTTACTAGATCTGTTAAGTATACTAGCCATGTGCTCTTCATTTGATGGGCTACCATAACATTAATTCACCACACCGCTGAAACACTGTAACCATCAACAGTAATTAATAATCAATTGTGACTCAGTCAGTCACACCAAGTGCATTTTATAAGGACAGCTTTTCTTAATGTATGCTGAATTCATCTAATGTAATACACATGTTATTAACTTAATTAATTAATTAATGTGTGTATTTATTTATTTATTTATGTGCTGTTACGAAGTCAGCAGCAGCAGCAGAAGCATGTTGTGATTGTCGTCATGATTGTTGTTGTCTTTGTTGTTGTCATCACTATTACCATTACTGTTATTATCATCATCATCATTTTTCTGTATTTTCAGCTGTCAGAAGGAATATGGAACAAATTTATGATACATCAGCAAACAGAAGACACATTTAGGAAGAAGATGATGCTATGGAAATGTCTGTATAATGTTGTTCAGGTACAGGCCATGTTAACATAGAGTTTTTTTTTTTTTTTTTTTTTTTTTTTTTTTTTTTTTTTTTTTTTTTGAACCACTGTACTTGGTCATAAAATTAAAACAATGTGTACGGACCTCATTATTTTTGTGATGAAAATGACTGTAGATGTAGCAAATCACAGCCTTGATCGTGAATGGTCTGTGTGTCCACCATGTAAGCCGCGTTTTGAAGTAGCACAAGAATGATGTGAACATGTTCCATCTAAACACAACTTTATTCTTACAGACTAAAATGAAAATTAAAATCAGTTACATATTTTGACTAGCTAGGTAGCCATCATCAGGCTGAATATGAAGAATATAAAAAGGAATATTTACAGTTGCAATTACTGATTTGAGATCTCAAATTTACAACAGGAAACATTTAAAAAATTATATGCAGCTTCAAAGATAATAAGTTACGAGGTTTCAAACTGTTTTATTGGGTGGTTGATTGTAGCTGTATGTTAAAATGTAGTCTCTGGAATAAATTGAAGGTGGGGTTGCATAGGCCACTGTATGCAGAGACAGCTTCAGCAGTCTACTACTAAGCCAGAGTACACAAGACCTTAAAAATAAAAACAAAGCTATCTGTGCTGTGCCTGTGCTACCCCACCTTCAATTCATTTGAGAATCTACATTTTATTTTAACACACAGCTACAATCACCCACCCAGTCAAAGAATTTTAAACTTTGTAACCTATTAGTCTTGAAGCTGCATATAAATTTTTACA
Source organism: Coptotermes formosanus (assembly GCA_013340265.1). Classification (NCBI taxonomy): domain Eukaryota; kingdom Metazoa; phylum Arthropoda; class Insecta; order Blattodea; family Rhinotermitidae; genus Coptotermes; species Coptotermes formosanus. Next base: position 113,421 of record BLKM01001059.1, read on the forward strand.
TGTTTATATATATATATATTATGGAACATTCCTGTTGTAAATTTGAGACCTCAAAACAGTAATTGCAGCTGTAAATATTCCCTTTTTATATTCTTCATATACAGCCTCATGATGGCTACCTAGCTAGCCAAAACATGAAGCTGCTTTTAGTTGTAATTTAATTTGTAAGAATAAAGTTGTGTTTGGACAGAGCATATTTACATTATTCTTGTGATATTGTAAACACAGTGGGAATGAATCACTTTAACCATTGAAGTAGAATTATTAAATTCCGTGATAGAATTTGCAGAGATTTTGTGGAGATGAAAACATCTTGCTCTTTCAGATGTTCACTTGTGAGAGGGTTGCTGGTGAATGCTTGTCATTGAGAGACATCCCTGTGGGAAAAAGTCACGTGGGTTTAAATCTAGTGACGAGTTTTCATTGAATAAAAGGTTGCTCTATATATGCAGTGTGTATACCATCTTACGGATTTGGAGATGAAATCCAGAAAAAAATTTGCTGTAACTTAATTGTATATAATGAAGTTGTGGTTGTAGCAGCACATTCAGTTACATTTGGATTATATTTATGTACACGTGTATGAAAAATTCAGGTGTAAAGACGCTTTATTTAATTATTGTCAATAGTGCAATACATTGGTAAACTTCGTGTATGCTTAGAATAACATTAGTGGTTGTCGAATATTCAGGTTAAAAAATCTTCATATAGTGACCCTCCCCCACGCTGTTTTAATTATATCAAAAATTTAGGACTAATAAGAAAGTCTTGTTGGACATAAAGTGCGTGTTGCGTTCTTGTCTGTGACTCACTTGTGGTTTGTTTGCTTCAATGAATATTTATCAGGTTTGCTGAAGATGCTCTCAGAAACACTTGTTTGTGTAAAGTGGTCATTAAAGTTGTCTGGTGTAAACTGTACTGAAATGAATTGACATATTTTAATAAAATTCCCCAGTATGAAATTTAATGAAAATCCTTTCAGTAGTTCTAAGTTATTTCATGGGTATGGACAGAGTGAGCTTGACCTTTAACATTCCAGGAATGGGTGGATGTAAATCTTTCACTGCTAAATGCAGGCAGCCAGATTTTAACTTGAGGGTGACAGTATTTGCATTGGAAAAATTTGATGCTAGGCCTGGTGCACAAGAGTGTGTGCACTGCCACAGTAGTGCAACACAGTGTTAAAGACCAATAGCCCTCCTACCAGATTGTCGTCTGCTAGATCTGTGCATGTCCCATCACATTAGTGCAACATGTGAATGAGAAATGTTGATGGGCATTTGGCAGGGTTCTGATTTATTCCTGCTAGATTTGTGTGTTTATGCAACACCATAGTGTAATACATGGAAAGTAAAGTTGTGCTGTGCATATATATGTGTGCATGTGTACATACGTGTTCAAACGTGACCATCACCAACCACTGTTACATTTAAAAGAAAGTCACTTGATGTTAATTACGTTTCTAAGCACCAGTTCTTTGAACAGGAATAGGACAAAGACAGGGAATTTGAATATGCTCTATGGCTTGTGTAATTCTACCTTTTTATTGTTTCTTTTTTATTTGTACCATTGTAACAAGGGTCTTTTAAAACATGTATCAGAGTTGAGATGGACCATTCATTTCTGTTTGTGTTCAAATTCTAATTTTTGTATGTTGTAAACAGTCATCATTCCCGCGCTATGGACTATACCTTGTAGGCTCCACCATGAATGGGTTTGGAAGTGACAACAGTGATGTGGATATGTGTCTAGTTGTACGCCACACTGAAATGGACCAGCGCAATGAAGCAGTAGTTCATCTTGAGCAGATGCTCAAGTGTTTGCGGCGCTGTGGTGAGTCGTGTTATGATGAAGTGGTGTCATATCCCAGAATACGTTGTCATATTAAACTTGCAGTATGTACTTCTCATTATATTCACCGTAACAGACTTTTCATGTGCATGAGTCACATATTGTAGCTACTGAAAAACATGCACAACTTGAAAAGAAATCCGGATTTATGATCTAAAAAAGGTGCCACAGCCGTTCGCAGAAAATTTAAAATACTGTAGACCCTCTTACTATGGATTTTTTAAATAACAGATGAAATCCATTGGTTCTGAAATTTTTTTCCATGGTGGGAATGTGTAAAATATCTAACAGTACGGACCCAGGCTTGTCTCCTTAATTATCATTTATTTACATTCACTACAAGATTAATTATATTTGTTTATTGTGTGTATGCATTGGTGCTGTTGATACAGTACTGTATTACTGTTTTGGCATCTTTTTAGGTGCTGTGTTTATATATATATATATATATAATTTGGCACTGTCAGACAGCATTACCAGACCACCCATTTCCCTGTTAGTCCGTTCATAAGAGGACATACAGTACAAAATTATCTGTCATGAAGTATGGATAAATCATGTGTATGTGTGTGCATGCGCATGTGCACTTGGGAATTTTTGTGTGCATTGTTGTTCATTATTATGGATGGTTCTTTTTAAACACATAGGTTTTTTTCTCCTTCAGAATTCATAGAACAGCCAGAGCTAATCCAAGCTAAAGTGCCTATCTTGAAGTTCCGTGACACACGCTTTTGCCTGGAAGTTGATCTGAACTGCAACAATGCTGTGGGGATACGCAACACACATCTGCTCTACTGCTACTCACAAAGTGAGTTACTTGTTAGGGATTTCAATGTCATAAATTTATTCTTAGTCTTTCTTATTTTATTTTATTTTTAATTATTAGTCTTATTTGTAGTTAATTAACCCAGTGTGCCCTAACATAAGCTGCTGAGACATGGTTAGTGGCTCAGTCCAAACAGTTGTGCCACATCTCCCAGATAAGGTTTGATTCTGCGTCTGCTTTTTCGTGTGAAGAGCAGATGGCTGCCTTATGCCCATGTTTGTTATCTTTGACCAAAGAATGCATTTTATTTGTTGATAAACATCAAACAAATTCTGTAAGTAAGATGGTTCTGCAACAACAGCATGTTTCAGATATTTAGATGTAACTTCAAGAGCATGTAGGGTGCCATTTAGAGTGTTCGCAGGTTTCATAACATCATTGTTTATATTAATGTAATTAATTTTTCACAGATTTTTTATATATTCTGTATTAATTTGTAGGTTGAATATTATCCATTGTATTCATTAGATAATAATATTATCCCGTGACTTGTCATTCTTTACATTGTTTGTATCTTGACACTGTGCAATTGGTGCTGTTTTAATGAATTCATCAACTTGTTCCTGTTTTATTGTGGAGGATGTGCCGTAGATTCCACAGGATATGATTTTGCTTAGCTTTTTATTGTTTCTTTCCATGTCTTCATAGGAGTAACTGGAATCAAAACAGATTTTGTTTTCTGCAGCAGTGCAATAGAACCACTGAAAAATATTTATTTTCTGGGAATGTCTGTGTTAAGCACTGTGTTTTTTGGTACAAGACTTATGGCAGTGAGTTAAAAAATAATCACCTCTGTAATTTAATTCCAGTTTTCTTTTCAATAGTATCATTGTAAATTTTGAATTACTTTTTGTGGTGATCATTCATTCGTGTGAGTTGAAGAGCTTTAAGTAAAGTGGGTTTCTCTACCTTGATTGACACACCAATTAAGTTGGTTCCAGTAGTAACACTATGACATGTATTTGGGAGGTTTGAATGTCAGCCAGAACATTGTCCATTCTTGCCGGGGTATTAGTCTAGGTAAATTAAAATATTACCTCTTCTGCCCACATACTGTAAAAGTTGTTATTGACTAATTGTTCCTCCATGTGATGCTGCCAGAAACATGACAAACATTATGTAAAAAGGTAAACTTTACCCCAGAACAGGCTGTGAAGGCCCAGAGGGGGAGTAGAGGTATAGATCTACTTTTTCTTTAACCTCTGTGCTAGATAGGGTTGGGTGGTCAATGCCATGCCTCGGCCACTTTACGCCTAGAAAAACAAATTTGTAAACCGTAAATAAATAAATGGATAATTAAGCAGCCTGAAAAGTGGTTGGATTGGTTGAGGGTATCATGTTCCCACATACAGTAATACATCGAGTTAATTCTTCTTTATTCTTTTAAGTAGCCTGTAAAGTTTTGTAGGTTCCAGTTGTTATGCATTGTATTGTTTTCTATATTTATTAAATTTGTCAAACTGTTTGCATGTATGGTTCAATTATTGCAGTGGACTGGAGAGTGCGTCCTCTGGTACTCATTATCAAGCTCTGGGCCGACAGACACAATATCAACAATGCCAAAAATATGACAATTTCAAGTTACTCATTGGCGCTAATGGTTATTCACTTCTTACAGTGTGAGTATTGCTGCTTGCATTTGTATTAGTACTGTTTTTATTCATATTCGTTCATGATTACACATTGCCATAAACAAGGAACTTTTTTGTAAATGACGCCATAATTTTTTAACAAGTTTTTGTTCTCCCGGTGTAATGTCATATTATTCCAAAACCATTTTTTATTTGTTTCTGTAACAGAATTTCTGTACTGGGTTTCTGGTTGTGACTGTCAAAAATGAGGCATCCTTCTAGATTGTGACATACACAAATACAAAACAGTATACTTCTTGTGCCTTCCAAGGGCTCTCCACATGCTGTATCATTTTCTCTGTTTTGCCTGTGCAAAACTGTTTTGTGAAGTTAGATGGAGTATAGTTTAAAACTAGTTTGCACAAAGCAAAAGAATGATGTGAATGGGTTGAAATCTTGCTCAACAGAGACTCTGTCTTTTACATGTCTTCTTGGAATGTGTGTTCACCATCTCCTTTTGACTCAGGTTTTCTATTATGGCAGTAGGCAGCAGTACATAATACAGTAAAATCCCAATTTGAGGTTTCTCATTTTAAGATTTTTTTGCATTTTAGGTTTATGTTTTGTGGTCCCTGCCAAAACCACATATAAATAATGTATGGTTTTTCTCAATTTAAGGGTTCTGAAGTTTAGATTTTCCTACATTTAAGACATAAAAATTTGGTCCCTACAAAATTCTGTAGCCTCAATTTAGGGTGTACTTTTACAACTTCAGAGTTCGGGTTACATGTATAATGCCACGATTATGCGAACTAGAATTGACATAATGTCAGAACTGACTACAAAATATCACAGCAGTGTAATATTACTTCTCAAAAATTAGCATGCTTATGATAGCCAAAGAAACCATAGCAGGGCTCATTTTCAAATAGGTGTGTTTGAAGCTCAGCCCTGTTAATTGGCTGATCATGAATGATGTATGTAAACTACTGTACATCTGTCATCAGTTGCCACACTGACAGAAGAAATGAGGTTTAAATGTTGAGTGACTATAATATTTTTGTAACCACGGTAATAATTTTTTGTTTGATTTGGACAAAAGCCACATTGAGATGTTTCTCAGTTTAAGGTATCAAAGGCTCGTGTTCCGTACAAATATTAAACAGAGGTTCTGCTCTAATACTCTTAGATTGGTATTAGAATTCTGATTTGCTTCGGCACTCAAAGGGGATTTTGGAGTGGTTTGCACAGATACATGAAGGTTTTCCATCTGACTGGAAAATAAAATGAAGAGTACATAATGACAAGACTTTAAAATACAAACCATGCAGAGTTTTTATAAATGAATTTAAAGGAGTGAAGAAACATAAACAGTTATGCTGTTAAAAATTAAGTCTTTGAAAAGCTGTTACCGAAAAGAGTTAAAAGAAAATTAAATCCTGAGGTCATTCAGAAACAGGAGAAGAAGATGTGTACAAATCCCAGTTGAGGTATTTCAACTTGCTGCAATTTTTATGTAACTGAGAAACTCCACAAGAATACATTTATAATACTGACAACAAGGAAGGCTGCAGTTACAGGCGATTACCAGGTTTTGTTACACTTTTGCAGAGTATTATTATAAATTTTGTTGTCAAAAATAGTAATTAATTATTTAGAGATAAATACTTCTTTTATATATATATATATATATATATATACTGTCGAACTCGGTTATAATGACATCAAAGGGACCGAAACATTTGTGTCATTATAACCGAGTGTTGCTGTCAGCGACATGTATGGTAAAAGTGAAAGAAAAATTTTTCAAAACAAAATACAGGTCTGCAGGCATACTACTTAAATTTTTGAGCTATGATCTAATTGAAATTTAAATTACAATTAAAATTTAGTAAGAATAAAACTAATCTCTTATACTTGTCAATTTTCATAGAGGCTTGCGCAGAAATGTATAATGAATTACATTTAAATATAGGAACAAAAAACATTCTATTATAATTCTATATTTGCGCATATGGTGAGAAATGTCTATAATTTGTGACAAAATTGTGCTGTTTCCTGGCCTGGCTTCATAGAAGTGGTTCACAGCACATCTGTGTGTAAACCACAGTGAGCTCTAAATACAGGCCGTTGAGTTGCCATAAACGTGAAAGTGGCATAAGTTCCAAAGCCAGCTGGTGCACTTAAGTCGTTCTTGCATTCAGCGAATGGACCACTGCACTCCAAGTCATAAACAGTTTTCTTTCATGTAGCAAACAAGCATGGGCGGTCATAGGATGGGACCAGAAGTCACCTAATAAACAGCTGATAGGTTGCACTTGCATGGGTTGGAGAATGCCGTGTAGTGAGTCATGCTTCTTGGAAAATTATATTAGCACCAATGATTGGCAATGTCGTTATATCGGAGGAAGATGCTCCTACGTATGTCGTACTAAGTAAGGTAGAAAAATACATGCCTTATGGGGAATTAGTTGGTACCAGAGTATGTTTGATGCTATATCTGAGGTGTTATACAAACGGAGGTCATTATAACCAAGTTCAACTCTGTGTGGGTGGGGGTGTGTGTTGTCCTGTCTATTTTTTCAGCTTTTTTTTGGGGGGGGGGGGTGGCGTGGCGTGAGGGAGGGCTCGTAAACGTCCTGTATCGACACTTTGAAGAAGACATACTGGCCCTGTTTAAACACGCCCTCACCTCTACATACTTCAGCTTTAGTGGACAATCCTATGAGCACACAGATGGGGTGTCTATGGGATCTCCACTGTCTCCCATTATCACCAAATTCTTAATGAAAGATTTCAAGGACAGAGTTTTAGAGCAAGTGACTGGTAAGCCTCTCTTTTGGTTCTGTTATGTGGATGGCACATTTGTTATCTGGCCATATGGATTAGAGAATTTGGAGAGGCTCTTGGACCACCTGAATGGCTTTCACAGGAATATCCACTCATCATGGAGATAGAGACAGAGACAGACAGTTGCCTTCCTTTTCTTAACATTGACATTGACAGGAGACCAGATGGCTCTCTGGACCGTGAGGCCTACCAAAAGCTTACCCACAGAAACCTGTACCTGAATGCCAGATCACACCACCATCCTTCCAGCAAACAAGCCATTCTTGTTACCTTGGTGCACAGGGCCAGGTCTTTGTGCAACAGGGAAAGCCTCCATGATAAGTTGGAGGGCCTTGTGACCACCTTCAGGTTAAATGGGTACAGTCAAACACAGATACAACATGCCATGAATCCACCAGCAAGCACATCTCAGCCCATTGAGAAGCTCTCTTCATTTGCCTTCCCGCCATATGTCCAGATGGCATATGGCCATATTAGCAGAATGTTGGCCAAAGACATCATAAGATGTGTTCAACTGCTGCCCAGGGAGATCTCCAGCTTCCTCCATCCATTAAGGATAACCTGGGGCTGAAGACTCCAGGTTTGTATGGCATCCTCTGTGAGTGTGGCCAAGTGTATACCAGACCTGTTGGTCAGTCCATCGAGCCCAAGGTGAAGGAGCTTTTGGACCTTGTTGTTGATGGGTACTCTAATTGCAAACAAGCCCACAATGTTCTGCAAGTTTTATTTGGATCATCATGAGACAGAGATAAAATGGCGATGCTAAGGCTTTATTGTGCTCTGATCCACGCCAAAAATGAGTACGGCAGTTTTGTATACAGTTCTGCCTCTAAAGCAAACTATCTATTTTAGATGCTGTTCATAATGCTGGAATTCGCCTTGCAACTGGCGCCTTCTGCACCAGCCACTGCTGAAAAATTACGTGGAATTGTGAGAGTGACCACTGTTCTTGTGGAGGGATGTCCTCCTCTGCACTTACACAGCCAAGCTGGCAGTACGTCCCCATCACCCATCTTACAGTGCAGTTTTCCATCCATCTCTCCATTACAGGTACAAGAACAACATTAGAGTTTCTCGCCCTGTTTGTGGATGATTCCAGCATCTTCAAGAAAGTCTCCATGCAAACTTTTCACGAGTTGTTTCTTTCCAACTTTCTTCTATTCCATTCTGGCCAATCCGTCAGCCTTTTTATGATGTGCATCTTGTTAAATGCGGAAGTGATGAAGCACCAGCCTTTTTCTACAGGCGTTACTTTGAAGATGTATATCTACGTAAACTACGCTGTCTATATGATGGACCTTTGGTTAAAGTATCAACTGGCTGTGCCTTTGGTTTTAATGATCATGTGTTCATATTCTGCCTACATAACCATAGTAGCATCTACACAGTAGGACTGTGTGTACTTTACATAAGTTGTCAAACCCAGGCACAATGTTTAGTCTTTTCAGGCTCCCTTATTGCTTTGCATTGTCTTGCACGTGCGCGCACACACACACCGGACTGCCCATTCACAGCTGAAATTCTGTGTCAGACATCTCACCACCGTCAGGGGTTCTACTATCTTCTGTTAGCTAACAGGCCATGCTGGCCTCCCAAGCATTGAGGTTGCAGATGCTGTTGCCAAAGAAGCAGCTACAGACAGAACGCATATGTGTGATCAGACTTAGTTGTCAACATCCATCCAGACCTTTACCATTCCAGGTATTATTTGTGGCAACATGGATGGGTAGACACAGAGGATATGTTGCCAGATGTTGAATGAACAGTAGAGGTGTGGCAGCCTTCCTTCAGGCCTATCCTGAGGAAAGAAGTCCCTGTGGCATATTCCCACAATCGACTTCTTAATGTGGTGAACAAGACCATAGTTGCACTCAGAGTGATGAAACTTTAACAGTGTGGCGCATTGTAGTTGAATTTCTACATTATGATGTGGGTTGTCGTGTCAAATTCGGGATCGTAACTGTTCGTGAGTGGTACTTTTACAATGTGCCACGTTTGTCTGTTCGTATTTTTTGTGGTTTAATGCCTTACATGAAGTTAGACCCTCACTGTATGTTCTTATCATATCTTTTCTTAGTTCTCAAACATTAATGTTACCTTGTTTCTTTTATATTTTTATGTTTTGTTTAACCCTTTGGTGCCAAAGGATAACTTCAGTCAATGTGCATTTTGGTGCTGAGAAACCTGAATGTTGTGTAAAGTCGACAGCCAAGAATGTTCAAATTAAAGGGCAACAATTTATGTCGTCAGACACGAAGAACCAGCTATGCTGCTAAGCCTTTGAACTTACTTGCTCATTTTGTAACTGCATACAGTTACAGACATCTTAATGTGGCTGTAAGCTTTTCTCATGCAAGAACCCTCTTCCTAATTTTTGAAGATATTAATGATGGGGAGAACTGATATGTTTCCTAGTTGATATACAGATGTTTTGGCCAGTCATTTGTTTCCAAACGTAGCTGGTTTGTCACAGTCCAGTATTTTTGTTTTTATAAATACATAGAGCAACAAGAATAAGTGATATCTTTGTAACTCATCACTGAAAGTAGAACTGGGTAAGAAGACTGTGTCATGTGGACGTACTTTTTACTGTTTATTTGCACAGTATAAAGTTCACAGGCAACGTGGAGCATGTGGATGGATCTTCACCATTCCAGTATTATGTGCTGCTAAGCATTGATGGCAAGTAATGACCAGCCAAAAAGCCAGGCCATTAATAAGATCCACAGGGCTCATACCTTAATTCTCCGTGTCTTAAAATTTCTTGTAGTTAAACGCATGACTTTGTTGAAGGTAATTCTGCCATCAGGAAGTTACATCTTAAAGAACATATAGCTGAAGCACAACAAGAAAAGAGGATATTTCCCACTTATTGGCCATAAAAAAGAGAACATTAGCAGAAAAGGAGGTTAAAAGGAACACATACAGTCGCAGTTTTATTTCACAAAAATGAAATAAAACTGTCTCAAAATTTATTTGCTAATAGCTCTTTAAATATTCTGGATTTTAAATTCAGAGGGAGACATGCTTTAAGCATGTTTTTCACCGAGTTCAAGTTGTTCAGAATTTCTATGCCAAAGTTGTCCAAGACATTCCAAAGTCAAATGCGAGAGTTTTTTCTTGGGCAATGCTAATATACTATTATAAGTGTGTATTTCTTTAAAAAGCAGTACAAATATTGTTGTACATTTTTGTACCCTTGAAATGTGCAAAAGCTTTATTAAGTAACAAATTGTCAAAAACGCAGGCAGTTCTACAAATTTAAAAAAACCCCACCAGATGGAAATTTTTGAGTCGAAAATGGGGACCTGTCCAAGGAAAAGAGGATGTTGGTAGCCCTAAATTTACTAGATAAAGACGACTGGGAAGATCAGGATGTACAGCAGGTGAGCCATACTGACTGGTTACATTTTGTAGGCACTTTGACGGATGCTGACGATGAGGTATATGTAAATAAAATTAAGTGTAATAGACTATTTCAAGGATGCTGATTAGGAGGTGTATGTAAATAAAATTAAGTATATTAGACTATTTAACAGGCATAGAGGCCCATTTTACTGCACTATAATGATAAGAAAAATAATCACTATTATTTGTATACCCTTAATACCTTCTGCACTCATTACTTTGTGAAGGAATTTGCTCTGACGTTTATCCACGTTATTGTTTTTAAACGGCTTGAAGCTTGTGTAGTTACTGCATTTCTCTGCATGCAGGGACTATAATGATGTGAGATTTCAGGTTCTCACAGCAGTGTTGATGATGGTTCCATTCAGCTGGGCTATTCCACTGTGTCAGAAGGTAAACAGTTACAGTAAAGTCTGTGATATCTGGCTCCCCCAGGACCAAAGGTTTGCCAGTTATTGCAATTTTCCAGATATCAGAATATTATAGTTAATATGTATCTTAGTGTACCTAGCAACCTCACGGACAGACCTAACCATTTAATTTGTCACTTCATATCCTGTCCTGTTTTCCATGTTGCACTTTCTAGTCCTTTTCGCCACTGTTTACATAACAAGGTGCAGTGGCATTTGGGCAACCTAACACAGTAAGTCACTCCTTATTTAACTTAAAACTCTTTGTCAATGTGCCGGTTAATAGAGATCTTCGGATAATCCAATACCAGATATCGCAGATTTTACTGTACTGATATTTTGAAGACATTACATTCCTCTGAAGTGTCAATAACTATTTACGAATTGACGTGATGTAACATCCCAGAAAGCTTGAGTCTTCCCCAGACACTAAAGCTATGATAAAGGACTATGGCAGAGCCAACTCTTTCGCAAGTTTCAGTTGTTTCTCTTCTATACTGTGCCTCAGTGGAGTTTTCACACTTTGAGCAGAAGGTAGTTCTAGGTGCATATTGTCTTAGAAACTGTGCATTTTCAGTAAAGGTTTTGCAGATAGTCAAAAAATATATCTCCATTTCCGCAGGTGGTGTTACCCCTCCAGTGCTCCCTTGCCTCCATGGAATGTATCAGGGTAAATTCACCCCACACTCAGACATCCAGATGATAGATCTCCATGAAGACTTGCGACCCTTTACCTCAGACAACACACAATCACTGGGCGAGCTTCTGCATGACTTTTTGCGCTATTATGTTGAATTTGAGTGAGTGATGTTTCTTTTATTTTTAATTCAGAGTGACAGTAAATTAAGTAAGTGTAGTAATCCAGTAACCTTAGTTCATATTCATTGAGCCATAGTATTTAAAAATACCCACTACAATGATTGGGTTTCTTGGTATTACATACATGTTTGCTGAATTTTTTATATCCCTTAATATTCCCTGTCTTAAATATGGCCCTTTTGTAATATATTTTATAGCAGTAGATTTCTGAAAGAAGCATTTTGTTTCTGCTCGTACCTGAATGTGGAGTAGTTTCTGCTGCAGAGGATATCTGTAAAGCAGCTGCAAGTTTTTAAATGTATTTCTGAGCTAGGTTTCTTCTAATATACTTAGTGCCCTGAGCATTTAATTTCGCTGTTCTGTGCCAAGGAGATTAAAGCCCCTGAATAAGACAGTTCATCATGGTTGCTACTGTGCTACTGACAAGATGTTTTGTCAGTGTTGACCAGAAAAATAACCTCCGATTTTAAAATGAAGCAGAATACTCCAAATCTATAAGTAATTGTAAATGCGTGCTACATTTGCGGCTCTGCAGAGATTCAGGTAATAGTTGTTTTCAGTCTATATAAATTTCTTCATTTTAGAGCTTATTTTCAGGGATTTTTTAGTCCATTCAGTATCTGCACATTGCTTACCCAGATGACATATGACAAAGTCCTTGCTATGTTACCATACAGAGTTCCTAGATTTCAGATAGCGCTGTTGGAGTCCTTTGTTAAATAGTTTGGAAATCTTTTATGTAATTTATAAAGTGCAGTATGATTTTGTGTTAGTGACAAATGAACACCAGCATCTAGTGACTATAGTCTCATGAGTTAGTCTGTGTTGTATGTCTGCTATCATGCTACACCACACATGTTTTGTGGCAGAATGGGGAATGTCAAAGGCTTGATACCCATAAGAGTCATGAGAGCGTCCTTATCAATTAAAAACGAGGAGATTTCTGTAACTCCTTCAGACAGTAATAGTCATTCAGCTAATCAAGAATTACCTGCCTTGTATGGAATCCGGAATTTCATTATAGTGTTCACAAGATGCTGCCAATAGGACCCCACGCTGCTCTCATTCATACAATGTAAATTTTAGACCATCAATATATTATACGGTGCAATCATGTGAGAGCTTCCCAATATTGCTGAGTCAGTGGGGTGGAGTACACATGCCGCTGTTTCCTGCTTACACTGCTGAGGTTCAGAGTTCTACCAGAATTGACATGCCAATAAAATGTATACCAGGGATGCACAACCATTTGTGTTCAAGGAACCACATTATTGATTTTCCCTCTGTGGACCACATTGAGATTTGTCAGATTAGCTATGGGTGGAAACACATGTGTACAGTAACCATATGTTTCTAGTAATATTTATGGAAAAGTTTTCAAATGAATAAATATAAGAAACGTTTTGTACGATATAAAACATATCTCATGTGACTCTTGAGCTTGTGGTGCAGTTACCAATAATTCTTCTTAGGTGTAGTACTCTTTGTAGTTAGTTGAATACCTGAAGTTAAATTTTTATATGTAACCGAGTTTCTTTATTTTGATTTGTTGAGCTTCATCAGGGAAACACTGCTTTAATCAAGGTTTCCCGTGTTTAAGGTGCAAAGTGATTTTGCTCAAATGTGTAAGTCAATCGTGTAGGTAACTTAATATGTAATTTGTTTATATCATGGAACTTATATTTCGTATGATTTCTGCTTCACTTTCCATTCACAGAATACAGCTTTTTCTCAAAAGAATTTTTATTTCAGCTTCAATCAGTATGCAATGTCTGTACGGCTGGCATCCTGTATACCAATAGAAGAATGTCGGAGAGCCCGTACATATAAAAATGACCCCCATCAATGGAAGTACCTTTGCATTGAAGGTAAGAAAGTTGTTGGCCGCTCTTGATAGAGTGTACCATGTAGCAGAGGATTTTCCAGTTCAGAGGTCATGTATGTCTGTCCCTGTAGAAGACGCCATCAACTCCATAGTGCACAGTCTTTCATTATCATAGTTGCAAGATCTTGCTGTTGGAGCCCCACCTTGAACACGTTATTTTACCCCATTTCTTTTAGGTCTTTTTTATTATGTCACGGTATCTCAAATGATGATGACCTGTAAGGTTTTCTGTCTAAGATTTTTATATGCATTTATCTTATTCCCCTTTTCATTCCAGGAGATTTTGGTCTTCAGTTATGATTTTATTAAGTCCATTGCTTTATCTATAATATGTAAATTAGTAGCAGAAAGTCAAGTGAATTGTTATCAAACATTTCAAAAGTAGATGGTGTTTGATTACATTGATGTTATGAAGTTGCATATAATGATAGTCACCACATTATGTGTTCCTATGTCACAGAACCCTTTGATCTCACCAATACTGCTCGATCAGTATATGATCGCAATGTGTTTGAAAGAGTAAAGGCAGTGTTCCAAGCTTCATACAACAGCTTGAAGAAAACACGCAACATCGAGAGCATATTCCACTTCAGTGAGAAGGATTAGGATTCATCTGGCTACATTTTCTTGTGTCTGAAGAAGTAGTTCAACTCCAAGGAAAGGAAAGTGCCACAAATGTGATTTCACACATTTCTTAGCAGATTGCTGCAGTGCTCATGTCAAATTGTGAGGGTGTATAATGCGTTCCATACAGTTTTAAGTCTTGTGGATGGATGGGTATTTGACATGTCTGCATCATGCAACATTAACAAGGAGCACCGTAAAAGTATTCAGATGTATGCCAATGTTGGTCGGACATGAACATGCCGGATGGATGGCAAAGCATGAACTAGTCACAAATGAGAATAATACATGACTGTGATTACAGTTGAAGCTTTAAAACCAGAAGAGAAAGCATTTGAATATTTTGTTCATTTATATAGTAAAATTAATATTTGTTTCCCCCTGAAGACTGAGTGTATCAGTAGGAGGCTAGAAAGATTACTGGTGATAAAAATTAAGGAAAGTATTCTGACTACAGAAAGTGTCAAGATTGGTTACCACTTTGTGTCTTTGCTGAGAAGTTAAGCATTTTAATTTTTAACAAAATATAAGTTATTGTTTGTTTTTAAAATGTTTTGTATAACACTTTTCCTTGGAGATATATAAAATCTAAAATTAACTTAAAAATGTAAAAATTCAAAATCTGGTGGTCTGGAATGTGTGAGAACACCACAAAAAAAATTGAAATTTGTAAAAGTGACATGCAATAGCCATTGACAATTGGAAAAATAACAATCATGAAAATATGTAAAAGCATGTTTAGATACTTTTTTAATCTCAGCAGAACTAAGAATCTTTTTGTCCAGAAATTCTCTTTGTATAAAACCTGTTGAATATTGTGTGTGAAAGTACCTTGAACTTTATTTATTAGTTACTGCAGTATGATGGAATTGGAAGTAGTTATAAATGGTTTTAAATTGTCATTAGCATTAGGATTATTTTAAATATCTGAAAAGAAACAAAACGATAATCAGTTGCACATATTCAATGCTCAGAGAAAATTATTCAAACAAATGTGATGTTTATTTCTACATGTTGGTGTAAAATGTGGAGAGTCTTGGTAGTGGACATCTAAGTGTAAATTTGTTGTAATAACGTACATTGCAGCTCTCAGTGGCATACTCATTTTTGTCATTAGTAATTAATGCAGCAAAATTAGCAATAATCATGATTATTATATGTAAATTGGCAAAGCGTGATAAGGTTTATCTCCTGTAGATGCATTGCTTCACATATCCTTTCTGTTAGTGATATTAACCTGTATTTTTTCTGTGCATTCCGTGTAGAATTATCAAACTCAGTGTGATGTAGCAGTATGAAGCCATGTCAAAAGACTTTCCATTTGACCAAAGTACAATAGCTGTAGTCTGAGATGTGTTGTGAAGTCTTGAGCAGGATTTAGTAATTTTCTGCCTAAAATTAGTGGTAGTTAAAAAAATTGTAAAGGATTTTCCTTAGAGGGACAAGTTATAGCAATATTTCAGTAAATTAAGACAGGTGCAAAAATGTGTATCAAGATGGTACACAGTGACTATTTTTCTATAAAACCAGTAACTTTCATATATACACATATAGTAGGACTGCTATGATGCATGATTTTCCATGGGTATGTCGGAGCAACAATGTCTTCAGTGAGTTTAAGACGATATCATGCAATTTATTTCTTTGTTTAAAATATATCTATTCTGGTAATTAATTTGAAGCAAAAATTTAATCTTTTGGAAAGTACCTAAATAATTATGAAAATCTGTTTAAAACTGTGTGAATGTATCTGGCTCTCTAGTTCAAACAGGTGCTAATTAATTTAGTAGTATACTTAATTGTTTAAACTGCCAGACTTAGAAATGTGAGAACAATAAACAACTGGTTGTACAACTACTATGAACTGTGTGATAGTACCTCGTAATTAAAAATATGGTTGTTCATTCCATTCAGATCCACTGGGTTGTCTGAAAATGTTTCAATGCTTGGTACTACAATAGACTAATTCAGTGACTGCACTATCAAGTATGCACTCAGGTTATCAGTCATAAAAAGTATCCTGTTGAAGTGACCCTCTAATAGTTCAGATGAAGATATGCTACGAAACATTCAAGTGTCTTACATACTCTCTATATTTAAGTGCCAAAAATTATGTTATTCATTAAATCTTTTCTGAATTGATAAATTAAGAACTGCTGGTGATAGGATGTGTGATAAAGTGTCTGTTACAAGGTGCATATACGTTCATTTTGGATGTCTGAATGTAGTAATTGCTGGTGCTGGTGTTGTGTTTGTGGTGAAGTGTATGTTTTGTGGTATGTATTAAGTCAGTTCCATTGTGTTTATATTGTGCATCGCATTGTGAGTAAAATCAATAATGGCAACAGCATTCAGTATAGCACAAATATTTTATTTATTAACACAATTGGTAAAGCTACATGTTTCAGCTAATTATATGCCATCCTCAGACTATAAATAATTAAAAAGTAATATATGACATATGTATTAAAATTATATTGTCTGGTGAGATCATGATTGATCTCAACTTGTTACATAAGAAGCTAATATTTTAAGTAGGGTGCTATAACACAGCCATATGTCTGTTTGGTAATTGTATGGTTAAAATATTTTGAAATTAAAATTTAAGATTAAGTCCTTTTAGGTATAATGTAGGCATTAACTTGGGCGTGGAACCTTATGAGCCATAAGATTGTTCTAGTTATGGGGTATTGTTCTTGTGTAGGAAGCCTCATTTATTATTACACTGACTCTTGGTATTTTTGGTGATACCTACTTTGTATAAGGTTTTCCTGTATGTAGGGCACTTTCACTTTCACTGTTATATGGTTTACTGATTGGAAACAGAGTGCTGCATGTGAATGAAGGCCTTTTGTGTTCATAAGGAACACACTAGAAGGCCTGTGTTTACATACAGAACTGCATTTATAGTTAGTGAACCACATAACAAAAAAAGTGAAAGTGCCATATGTAAAGGAGGAACTGTATACAAAGTAAGTACCATCAAAAATACCAAGAGTCAACGTAATAATAAACAAGGCTTCCTACACAGGAACAATAGCCCATAACTATAACAGTCTTACAGATCATAAGTTTCCACACCCAAATTAATGTCTACACTACATCTAAAAGGACTTAAGCTTAAACTTTAATTTCAAGATATTTTAACCATAAAATTACCAAAGACACACATGTCTGCATTATACCACCCTACTTAAAGCATTAGCTGCTTATGTAACAAGTTGACCTCAATCCTGATCTTACCAGACAATGTAATTTTAATACACATGATTACTTATGGCCTGAGAATGGCATATAATTAGCCAAAACATGTAGATTTATCAGTTGTGTTGATAAATAAAATAGTTGTGCTAGACTGAATGCTGTTGCCGTTGTCAATCCAGTTGTGTGAATAGAATAATTGCTGGTGATAGTGTTTGTGGGGAAGTGTCTGTTATGTGGTACGTATGAATTTAGTTCACTTGTGTCAATAGAATAATTGCTGACGACAATGTATGTGGTGATTTGTCTGGTCTGTGGCATGTATAAATTCATTGCAGCTATCTGAATGGAATAACTACTGATGATAGTGTTTTTGAAGGTGTGTGTGTTAATGTGGCATGTATGAATTAATTGTGGTTGTCTGAATGGAATAATTGTTGGTGGTAGGGTTTTGTTGAAGTGTCTGTTTTGTTGCATGTTTGAAATAGTTCAGGTTGCCTAAATGGAATAATTGCTGGTGTTTGTGGTTAAGTGTCTATTTCGTTGAATTTATGAATTAATTATGATTTTTTGATGGAATAATTTCTGGTAATAGAGTTTGTGGTGAAGTGTCTTGTTTTGTTGCACATATGAATTAATTCTGGTTGTCTGAATGCATCAACTGTTGGCGATAGTGTTTGTTGATTTGCCTGTTATGCGGTATGTTTAAATTCAGTTCAATTGTCTGAATGGAATAATTGCTGGTGACTGTTTGTGGTGAAGTGTCTATTATGTGGTATGTATGAATTTAGTTCACTTGTGTCAATGGAATAATTGCTGATGACAATGTATGTGGTGATTTGTCTGGTCTGTGGCATTTATAAATTCAGTTCAGTTATCTGAATGGATTAACTACTGATGATAGTGTTTTTAAAGGTGTGTATGTTAATGTGGCACATATGAATTAATTGTGGTTGTCTGAATGGAATAATTGTTGGTGGTAGGGTTTTTGGTGAAGTGTCTTTTTTGTTGCATGTTTGAATTAGTTCAGGTTGCGTAAATGGAATAATTGCTGCTGTTTGTGGTGAAGTGTCTGTTTCGTTGAATGTCTGAATTAATTATGATTTTTTAATGGAGTAATTGCTGGTGATAAGTGTTTGTGGTGAAATGTCTTGTTATGTTGCATATAAAATTATTTCTGGTTGTCTGAATGGAATAATTGCTGGTGATAGGGTTTGTGGTGAAGTATGTGTTGTGTTGCATGTATGAATCAGTCTGGTTGTCTGAATGGAATAATTTCTGGTGACTGTTTGTGGTGAAGTATGTGTTATGTTGTATGTATGAATCATTCTGGTTGTCTGAATGGAATAATTGCTGGTGACAGTGTTTGTGGTGAAGTATCTGTTATGTTGCACATATGAATCTTTCTGGTTTTCTGAATGGAATAATTGCTGGTGACAGTGTTTGTGGTGAAGTGTCTGTTGTGTTGCATGTATGAATAATTCTGGTTGTGTGAATGGAATAATTGCCGGTAGTAGTGTTCCTGGTGAAATGTCTGTTTTGTTTCATGTATGATTTAATTCTGGTTGTCTGAATGGAGAAACTGAAAATGATATAGTTCTCTTATTGATATTCCTTTCATGTTATAATTTTGGTTAACTGTTTTATAAATTTTAATTGTGACAATACGTAATATACAGTGGTGCAATAATTGTGTGTCAGAGGAATGAATTGAGTTAAAAGTTGATGGATGAACTCGTTAGAGGAATTGTTATTGCTACTCATTGAACAAAATGGAAGTGAAGTTTTTGGTATGTGTTTTTGCCATGAATTGTGACTATATATATATATATATTGAAATATGGAATACTACTAGATCATTGTTTCAAGAACACTCTTCTTTGTCACTGGACAACATGGTAATAATGAGCAATGATGCAATTTTGCATGGTTGCCCTTCTGAGCTGCCTGAACATTCCTCATACATGCTAATCCTACATCCATATCATATGTCTTTTTCACTACAAGGCAGTATTGTCTGTTAATGTCTGTCATACAATTATTGGAATTCATTCTTTTTTTTAATAATTCAAATTTTTGAATAAATTGTTATTCCAACAACAGTGAATTCAGTTGAAGTGCATACTTCCATAAGCACCACATAGGGAAATCAGAAGTTAAAAGCAGTGTATGTGATGTACGCATGTATAAATCTCTCATGTCCATATCTATAGGTCAAATCTGCAATTTTACAAGAGTCTGAGACTTACCTTCTTATTTCTGAGTGATTATAGATAAGATGTCAACAGTCCATGACTATATGATAGCTGGATATAGATACTAAAACTCTTAGACAAATGCACTTGTCATAGACAATTTATTTATTTTTTATTTATTTTACATTTTTTGTGTGATCTGTATTTGTTGAAAGAATTATTATTGTATTGTTAAAGAAAATGTTATTGGGCTGTACTGATTGAGAGATTTATTACAACAGTTGGAATAAAGTTACTATAGAAGACGGCTTTTCATGTCACTTCCAGAGTTTTCATTACACATGTTAATCAAGTCACGATGTAGTTACACATAGTAATCGGCGTATAGTAGGCTTCCAAAATTCTGTATTTTACACCCCATATTTATGGGATCGGCAAACTGAAATTGGTTTCTCCAGACAGTGCTCACTTTTATTTGAATAGGTATTTAATTAATTATGTTACCTTATAAGACAGCATAGAAATTTCATTAATAATTTTCTGATTTACAGATTTATGTGTGGTCACTCATTTCACAAGTTAACAACCAAAATGTCATATTTCAGTTTGTACCATTGTACTACTATCTGTTGACATCAGGATAGGTTGACTACCGTTTTCATGAATTTAGCCCTTTTATATGATGTGATGCATTCTACTTACATTGTTAGTGGGTTATGTACATCTGTAATATGACGGATAATTCCTGTAAGTTGTGTCCTAAGACACTTGTGTACTTCAGCAGTACTGCTGACATTGTATTGATTTTCCATAGTTGTCAGGTTCCATTGCCATGCATGTAATAGCAAATTGGCCAAGAATTAGGGAGCTGTATTGTCATGAGTAGTCAGTAAGCATTTGTTCCCCTCCACCCACATTTATGACTTGCAAGCGGGAACGTTCTTGACATTGTTTACTAGAATATCTCTCTGGGGTGTATTTCATGTGAGGCCAATGAGAAAAGATGTAGGAATCTTTGGAGGTTGTACAAAACAGCTGATTCATAATTTCAGTACGACCCCACTAATTAAGACTGAATTGGATTAACAATGTGATAAGAAAGAAAATCCTGAAATTGTTATGTATTATTACATCTGCCGTACTTAGAACATGTAATAGTCATTCTGAATCACTTTCCATGGTTTCTGAGTATGGTTAGCAATATGTTTTTCTTATATATGATATACCTCCAAAGTTAATGTGAGAAGTATGAGGTATAGATGATTGTTTTGTGCAGTACATGAAACACTTCCCTTAACAGACAATTCTTGGAGCCAGGAGAGGCTTAGGAAAAAGCCTTCTAGGGCATGAAAAGGTAACTATTTCAGGATGGCCATGCAAAGAGGTCCTTGCTGTATGGTTGTTAACAAATGAGTGAGCCGGCATAATCATGCAGTGCTGACCAAGCTGGGACTGGCTGAATTACATGTGGTGCTGGATTAATTATGTTTTACAGCAGATGTGTAGAAGTGACAGGATTATATCACATTCTTTGTTATTTAAGTATGAAATTACAAGCATAATTGGACTTAATGACTAAGCACGTATGCCAAATCTCTGAACTTAGAATTGCTATTTATCTACTGTACTTTTGACTGTATATAGTGTTACTTTTTTAGACAGGCTGTCAGGGAATGTTGGAAATCATGGCATGAGAGTTGTCCTCTTCCTGCGTGCAAGTTTGTGAACCTAATAAACAAATAATATGGTGGTGGTGTTAGCACTCATGCTCATATTCAGAAGGTCACTAATTTGAAATTTGACATGGGGACAGGCTATCTTGATTGTCCCATTAAATGTACACCCCTTTTCTCCAAAAGCAAAAACTCCTTCCTGCAGTGGGAATTTAAATCATATAGCACTTCGGCCAACAGCAGAAATCCAGTGTAAAAGGCTGTACAGTGAAGGTGAAAGTGCTACAACACCAACCAAATTCCTATCAGATCTTTTGATGCTGCTGAACCACTGCAGTTATTACTCTAAATTAAGGAAGGGGAATGATGCTGATATTGTGACTCATCATCTGTTGCATATTGAATTTCACCTCCTCCCCTCAGCATTCAGAACACTCCCAGTAACTGACATATATTGAAAACTTGCCCCTAACTGAGTTTTCATGGTCCAGTATGCAAAAAGGAGAAAATAACACGAGCACATTAGTAGTAGTATTGAATCCGTTTAGTCTGACTGTCTCTGGTTGTGGGTGTATGTGGAATTTCCATGTGGGAGGTATCTTTGACACGAGAGATACACTGACCTTCTCAGGTTTAAAACCTGCAAGGTACTGGGTGTGATGCAAGTTGTGTTTAATACACAGTTATAAGGCAGTATATAAATTATGTGCTAACATGATTAAAGCTCACTGCATGTTACCTTTTTTCTCTTCCTTTCTGTGTGCTGATGTACTTACTGTTTTGTCCTTTAGCATTCAGAATTGTTGAACATCCAGTACCATACAACAGACATAAGTTCATCAGTAGGTATGTACATGCATCTGTGACTTTAGCAGCACTTGCCAGTCACTTCTTGACACCAACTGAAAATACAGGATTCAGCTGGATATGAAAAGTCAGATGCTACCAAATTTGACTGGTTGTTGCAACAAGTGTAGTCAATGTAACTTTTCCCACATCACCCATTCAGAATCTTCCTGAGCCATGGGAGCTCCCGGACTACAGGATGCTGGATGGTAAGGTGGAATATTTGTAGCACAGTATTTTCAGAATAAAGAGGAAATCAAAATTTAAGTTAGACTTTAATTCGTGTATTGCTGTAGGTGAAACAGGGTAACTTTTCCAGGATTAAAGCTGTCGTGGCGAATGGAAGTCAGTAATTGTACTAGTTCAAAAAATGTGCCCATAAATGGAGTTCTGCTGTCCTGCTCTCTGCCTTCTATTGGGAGGTTCTGGAGCTCTTATATGTGTATATACCCATGCCTAAAAAAATGAAGTAGCTCACTTGGTAGTGTCTAGGCTACAGGCCGTATGACTGAGGAGTTGGGGTTCACTTCTTGGCAGGGGCAGATATTTCTCTTGAACATAGTGTCCAAACCAACTCTGGGTCTCATGCAACATTTTACCCCGTGGATATGAGGGGTAATGTGGTGGGGGCATGATGCTCGACGCCCACTTCTCTTTTAGAGCCAAGGTTGAGAATGAATGGAACTATACCTCCCGTCCCTCATACATGTGGCATGGTCCATCAGGGCATGGGGACTTACATTCCTCTGGAGCTTTGACGATGGTTGTATAACACTCTGAAACAATCCCATTTTTGACTCTATCCATTGCCGGCGTATAATAAAAACGACGTTTGCGTAGCTAGCCTCAGTCACTGGGCCAATCTGCATCAAGCAACCAGTTCCGGCAGGCCACTACGTGGGGCTGTTACTGCACTCTCTCATATGCCTACACGGTGTGCACAGACACGCCTATACCGTGTACCATTCTTAGGACGTCAGGTTACTGCAGCAATATTCGTTACAAACTTGGTTTGCCGGCGACGCTCCCGTCGTCTGTCACCCGCGGCTATGATTCATGTCACCAAGACGAGTGTACGGTGTCACTGGGTTGTTGCCCATGAGACTAGTAAGTTTGTATTCCGTGGCTACAAGAGGTAGCAATCTGTGGTTATGTGAGCGGCAGTCGCATTCGTTCCAAGATGGCGTATCGTGGTATACGAGGTTCTGATCCGTTTGCTTCGAAAACAACAAGAAATGAAAGGTTTGCGCAAATGTCGAAACAAGAACAACTTATTGAACAGAAGAAACGGGAGATACAAGCAAAATTGGAAGATCAGAAGAAGAAGGAAACTGAAGAGGCACTGAAAAAACTGCAAGGTGTATCCAGTAATTCCAGACTAGGATCAGGAAACAGGTCGAACGCGCAGAGTGGGCAACACAAGGGGAACAGAAAACCATTCTGGAAGAGGTACGATGACGCTTAATGGTAATCGTTTGCTTCTTTTACGACCTCAGACCCAGGTCACTACATGTTTTATTATTATTAGTATTTTGTTTTGTTAAACGATGTGGGTATTTCTTCAGGATTCATTTGGGGAAGACCGAGGAATACTAAATGTTTGAATTAACCCATTATACGTCAGGGGTTTAATGTACAATAGTGTCATAAGTTATTTTCTCTCGTTTGTTGGAAATCATCTTCCAAGTATCCGTCGCTGTTTTTGTTACGCCATATGCAGTGCTTGTAGATGCTCATGGAATGATGAGAAAGATGGTGGGAAGATATGCCTAGAAGTGAAGTATCCATTGCCTCGGTTTTCTTTGTACACTTTGATCCAAAGTTAAACCTACGTTTATATGCAGGAATCCAGTGCCTATCTGTGATTTATGCGCACATAAATCTAAAGCCCAACATTGTTTTATGTATGCAAATTCAAGGCCTGACCATGGTTTGTGGACACAAATGTAAAACGTAGCCTTAGTTTATACACACAAACCCAGAGATAACTTATTTATATATATAGATAAAGTGTAACCTTGTAGGTATGTACATCTAACGAAACCAAAGCCATGCTGTTGTTTGTATACAGAAAATTCAAAGTCTGATGTTGGTTTATGCACAGACATGCATACAGTAGCAGGGTATTGATTCTGTTCTTTTCCTGTATCTTAACAATGATGACTTAACTTCCATGCTAGCTCTTGCCTATGCTTCTGTGAGCCTGATCTGATTGGCAGGAATTCCATATGACACAGCATGAAAGTGAGGGAGAGAGGCATTCACTACATTTGCATGTTTTCCTATAAATGAGTCCCTGAAGGGCAAAGTGGGGTAAGTCATGTTTTCTTCATTTGGAGAACTTACACATATTTGCCTATTAACAAGATGGGATTATCATTGCCGTACCTTGATAAACACCATGCTAGTAGGGGTAAAGTAGTAATTGCACCTTATGCCATTTTGGGTGTTCGTAGATCACAGTATTGTGATGCTGTGTAAGCACATATCATTTTTTTTAAAGTTGACATACACTGCTTTGCCTTTCAACATCTCACATATTGCTTTGGTTAAAGAATATGTGTTCTGAAGAACTTAAGAAGGGAGAATTATTCACTTTGAAATGTTAGAGCAGAAATTATTGTCCTCATTGTACAGTAGAGAATAGTCCAGTATATAACACACAATAACACACATGCAGCAAAAGTATGTGGCTTTTGACTGCAGGTGTTTCGATGCCAGCCAGCATGGGAATTGAAGAAATTTATGTAGCTGGAGACATAATTAAATAGATCATCATTAAAAGAAATACTTTAACATAGAGTGAGGGGCATATTTCCTGTACAGTGTAACTGTTTACAGTCCTTAATTTACTAACACTTCGAAGTATTTTGTTAATGTAAACAGTATATATGAGTAAAGATACTGGTGTAATCATACTTTACTGTCATTTGTGCTGTCCTTCTTTCATGTTGTGGAAGCTTCCTTAAAGTGATGTGAATATAATTTGATATGTGAGGTTCTCATGGTGGTGGGTGACTGTGAACATTACTGTAATCTGTAATGTAATGCTATGTAGTCTTGTAACCAGGGATGATACTGGTAGCTACTATTCTTACACAATACAATATTTGAGCTGTTCTACATTCTTGAAGGACCCTGTGGGTGTTATTTTATGATTTTATCCTGCGTTCTGGTAATAAAGTTTGTACCTAGGTTTTGTGTGTATGTGTGTGTGTGAGAGAAAGAGAGAGAGAGACTAACGGCCTTACTAGCATCAATGGTTTCTGTGTTCCTCGTGATATTTATGTTTTTACCCGTTAAGTAGTGCAGCATTATGTGTGTGTGTGTGACTTGAACTCTTTGGTGCTGTGAAGTGTGTATTATTGAATGTGCCCAGTGACCAGAGTCATGATAATTCATTGTGTGTATTATATGCTTGTTTACATATAATAGCACTTTTAATTGCAGTAATCTGAATGTTCGTGAAACTCGTTGTTCAGGATTTTGACTGTTCACAATCACCCACATTTAATAGCATTGTTCTGACATTTTGTAACTGGTTCCAACAAATTGTGATGAGACCACATGGTTGGTGAGTCAGCTTCACCACTGCCCTGTTGTTGTGTAGAGCACTCAGCTTATTCAAGCTCTGTCCTCCATTAAGTGAAACTGAGTGCTTTCTTGCTTAATGGAATGAAACACTCCTTCAATAATTTAATGTATTTTGTGCTGTCAAAATCTGTTTATATTTTATTAAGAAGTAACTGCATGCTTTATATGCTTTTTGAGGTTTTTTATATTCATATTATAGGTATTTCATAAGGTCATGGAACCAAATAAGCATTTTGCATTGCAATGGATTCCATTGTTTATCTCAGTTGTATCAGTGCCAATTAATCACGAACATTGAGACACTCCTGTATGTATTCAGTATTCTAACTGGGAATTCCTGAATAGCAATCAAGACCAGCGATGGAAGCGAGATTCTTCCCATTCAGAAGATTTTAGCAGTACCAAGATTCAAGGATCAGTGAACATATTCTCAAATGATGGAAGTTTCCTGGATCAGTTCAAGAAACTGTCAGGCGTAAAAGGTGAACAAGAAACATTTTCACTCTAAATTAAAGCTGCATGTCAGTAAATCAGTGTGGTGTACTGTTGTTCCCAGGGAACATTTCCATTTCCTTTGTACTTGCTTGAGTGAAGATGAGGTGTTCGCACAAGCGGACTTTGTGGCTCCTTTAAGCCGCCAGTGTCTCTTGTATATTACTTTGCTTTCAAAGACCTAAAAGTTGGTTTGGTTTTTTGTTGGGTAAAATGACCTGGAGAGGGAAAAGAATAGTTTAATTGACTGTAGAAGAAGCAAAAAAAAATTGTATAAGGGGTTCTTAGAGTGGTTGGGGTTATTAGGTTTCTGCGCTTAGTCCATCTTCTTGTATTCAGAGAAGAACACATCCAAAACTTGGACACATTCCCATCCTGGAGTGAGAGGACAGGGAGTTGCATACTCCAGCAGGCCCAACAGGAACTTTTCAGTCACCAAACCTGTATCTATTAACTACATCTGTGTCTTCACCTTGTATCAGGGTTTGGCAGCAGAGATAATGGAAAACGTACAATAAAAATGGTTGGAATACCTATGAAGACCTAAAACTCAGAAAGAGAAGATGACAGTATCAAAAAGCCAGTGACCTTACCCACAGATACTGCTTTGGAAGGTTATTGAAATTAGTGTGATATATATTATCTGCCTAGTTAGTGCCCTGTGTGAAAGAGAAGTAAAATGTACAAAAGCAGTTAAGTAACACTGACATGATCTTTCTTTTGCATATCAGCAGTTACAAACATGGTGATGGTGCAGTAGTTTGAGGTTACATCAGACAGATTTAATATATGGATGGCTTGCTTTATGTGGGGGTTGCATTCCTGAAAGTGGGATGTATATGTATTGAAGATTTGAGGTTCACATTTTGGTGTCTGTGTAGAAAACTCCCTTTGGGGATGTAATGTCACATGGTGGAGTACAAATTTACCAGTATTTCAGAAGATGGAGCTAGCATGTTGCTCCAAAATGTAGGTGAATTGCTATCAGACTGCATGATGTTATATCCCAGAAGGCAGCAGTATTCATGTAATAACACGGGTGCATTTTAAATGTAGAAGATAGTGACCTTTCAAGATTAAATTAAAGATTAATGGATTTCTCGTATGTAAATTACGTGAGCAGTAAATTACGGTGCAGAACATGAAACACAGCAAAATTCCAGTAATCCACCTCACACAGAATTGGCAGGCGCCGAATTATCAAACATTCTGGAATATCAGACAGTACCTATACTGACCTAATTTCTTACAGGTAACTTTTTTGTTACTGCTGCTATACTTAGGCTGTGTAACTAATCAGACGAGTATTCCATTTGGATATCTCCGTCTACTGGTTCAGCGTCATCAGGTTGCTCTTCTGTGTTTTCTGGCATCTTTTTAGCTGACGAAGCTGATGGATGTGGAGACACTCTTGGAGGCCTTTTTGAACATGTCCCTGAGCTCTGCCTGTTTCACTGATGAACCTTTTTTCTGGTAAAAAAGAAAACTTCCAGTTCTTGGACTGCTGTCCTCAAGTGCCGGCTTATAGGGATCTCCTGATATCAGATGTCAGGTTAAAGTAGTTTTGCTATATATAAAAAAGTGAAAACATGACGTGCAGTCTTAATAAGTTTTAGGTATGAATGGGGCTGAACCTTGCTTAAGGCAGGTGGCTGGAGTAGTCCATTTGGAATTTGTGAATTGGTGCAGGTTTTTCCCTGAACACATAGTCTTTCCTGTGTCAGTTATTTGACCATTTGCTACATACTAATGCATCATGATCCTCAGTGTGGGCTGATAGATTTCCTGTTTGACACTAAAGGACGTGTGCTCTTGTTACATCATTACAACCACTTCACTTGTCCTAATAGTTTTCTTGTTGCCATTATACTGAATGCTTAAATTAATTTCTTCTGTTCTGATTTGTTCCATACTAATTCTCTAAGTTTTAATGTAATTTTATTTCAGAAACTAAATCCAGAAAAGGAGATGATTCTTCAAATATAAATAGTAATGTTGGTAGTGACACAAAAGCTTCAACTGCTGCCATATTGTCATCTTCTACATGTGACTCAGGTATACCTAAGTTTATGGTACGGCTATTGTGTGTGCAGGTTTTGAAACAGGATGTTAAGTAAACTGACATACTTCAGGTTTTGTTCATAATGAAAGACTGCTATTAACGTGTAACAAAATAACAGCAGTTCCTCACCAACTGAAGCAGTAGTACTGTTCCTAAACTTATAGAACAGACTGCTTTTGTAGAAGCTAATGCTTACTGTCTAGTTTAGAAATTCTGTACCTCCCACATGTATATGTTGTGTTTGGTACTTCTCATTTGGAACCGGAACTGGTGTTCTGTGATTTTTCATGAAAATGTAGTATCAACTTGTTTGTATCATGAGGTGTAGGCTAGTGAAGAGAATGCGTGTCTGCAGTGTCTGTGTAATACTGTAGTTGATTGCAGATAATATACAGGAATTTTAGCTTTATTTTTTCTGTGAGAACCTGACAAGTAACTGGTAAATTACTGGGTGCTGAGAGAATATACATGTACCAGTATGTTGCTGTGAGTATTTGATTGCATTACATGGTGTTGATAGAATCTTCGTGGAATTGGCCAAAATGTATAAATGGAAATACGATGGTGGATCAGAAAGTAAGTTACAGTACCCACAAACAAAAGGCAGGATTTCAATAGAGGAAACATGAAAGTACACAATGAAGGTGTCAGTGGTATGCTGTTTTTCATTGTAGTCCACTCGACAGTTGAGGCACTTGTCACAGCATGGCATAATGTCCATCCCAGACACTTAAAATGTATGTCCCTGTTGCATCAGCCATGTGCTGGTGGCACATTGAGGTCTTAATCACTGGTGAGGAAATGTCCTGACAAGTGCTCCTTCAAGGCAGGAGATATAAAAATTGCTGGGTGTGAAATCCAGACTGTACAGGGGATAGTTCATTTCCTAATCAAACTTTAGCAGCAGGTTCCAAGCCTACTCTACTGTGTCACTGAGTGGGTTGGCAAAGTAGAACCTCCATGTTTCACAGCCCTGACACGGGACTGACTCTTCAGTGTTGAGGTATTCTTCCAGACAGATGCCCACATAGTACAGTTGAACTCGGTTATAATATCATGAAAGGAACTGAATATTTTGTGTCGTTATAAACAAGTGTTGTTATAACCGAGGGGTATAATGTTATGGTTAACAGTGAGGAATTAATTGGTACCACAGAACACATGATGCTATAGGCAAAGTGTCATATAAACTGACATCGTTATAACTGGGTTCCACCGTAGTTTAAAATGGGCATATTTTTCTTACTCCTCCTCTGATGTACCATTCACAACCATTGTACCCTATTATAGTTAAACTTTAGCCACCACCCATCCTACTTATAGTATGCTAGTACTATTACCACCTGGTGACATATTTCATATATTTAGTCAACAGATATACTTACTGCATTTCTTGAGACATGTTGCACAATTTCTGTTTTTTTCTGTCCACAAAATGTCTTTTTTTTTTAATAAAATAGTCATATTTTACATAAAAGGTGCACTGAAATTTAAATGTCCAGCTCTGGGGCCAGAGGGTTAACATTATATAAACTAAGCAGTTGACAGAGCATTATAAAGTAAACTATGATGTGATGTGTATGTTGGAGTTTCAAACATGCATTAATTTGCTTCAGATGCAGACTGGGGCACATGGGGTGCATCAGCTGAGAAACACACTGAAAAGGGTGAAGACTGTGCTGAAGGAACTAAACTGGATACCAGTCAGGACCAGGAGGGAAATAAAAACAGGAACCAGGATAGAGACCAGAATGATGAGGATCTGCGCAACAGTGAACAGCTGGGCACATCACACTGGTTTCAGCAAAAGTGCATCAGTAGTGGTTCTGGGCAGGAGCAGGGACAGGGTAACTGTGGGGTAGGTTGGCATGGACAGGGTTCACCATCACCTCCACCATCCTGCTCTGCTATCACTGCCCCAAACAGATCCTCGTCACCCTACTCTCCATCCAGTGCCATCACAGAGAGCAAGGAACTGGTTGTACCTGTAAACATAACAGCACCCACAAATAATGGCCCAGTTCAGTATTCACTTCCCAACATTCAACCTCCCCCCATTGTGCCTCTTCTTAACCCACCTCAGCAGCAGTTTATAGCATACTCTTCCCCTCCACCCCATATTCAGAGTATCCCTGCACTTTCATCCATTCAACCTCATTCAATCCCTAACCCACCACCCCTTGCTCCTTCATTGAGCATTCACCCTGTTTCAACACCAGTCATTCCACAACCCCCACCAGCCATACCACAGCCACCTCCAACAATACAACAGCCTCCACCTTCTATACAACCATCCTCTCCCTCGCTGCCACCTCATCTCATGCAGCATCCTGTGCCACTCTTGCAGCATCATACAGTGCCACCTCCTGGAGTCCTTCAGACTCAAGGTTTGGGCACAGCCTCTCTACCTACATTGATGACCCCCTTGTTACAGCACCCTGTTCCTCCCCTAGGCCTACCCCCTGCTGCTCCTGCCCCTGCCTCTGCCTGTCCACCATCTGCAGCAGTCCTCGGCATCTGCGCTTCTGGAACTGGAGGTAATTAACAGATGAGCTTCACCCATGCTTGAGCATGGGTGGGCATTTCACTTGATCATACTCCACCTGGAGTGAGCCTGCCAGACAGAAACTGGATGGTGCTGTGTTGACCGGAGTTTACTAGTCTCTCCAGCAGCCGTGGGAGTGATGCAGGCCAGCGGGCCAAACAGTGGACAGTCTAGTGATGGGCCAGCAGATCCAGCTGCAGACGAGGCCAGGAACTATTTGGCTCGCACAGTGGCCCAGTGTGGTGATGACATAGAGCAGATCATACTTGTGCGCAATCCAGATGATCCTACTCTCTGGTAAGCGACTCAATACATGCCTTTATATATTCTGATGCTAGGTTTATAAACATAAATACCACGTTTTCTGGAAAGCTGCATGCTCTTTTTTGTTAAAAGAGTGTTACCAAAGATAGTCAGAGAGGGCATAAGGCACAGACTTCTGCTTTTTGATTTTTGAGATCCTCAATCTTTAAGTAATCTGCATTCACATGTGCAAACGCATATTAAAAATCACCCCTAGAAGTGCATGTCATATATTTAGGCAACAAGGAAATTTATTGCATTTTTAAGACATGCTGCATAATCTCAGTTTCATTTTCCACAAATGCTGTGTAT
Source organism: Coptotermes formosanus (assembly GCA_013340265.1). Lineage (NCBI taxonomy): Eukaryota > Metazoa > Arthropoda > Insecta > Blattodea > Rhinotermitidae > Coptotermes > Coptotermes formosanus. Next base: position 144,888 of record BLKM01001059.1, read on the forward strand.
TTCATAAATCCATCTTTTTGATTGTGCAAAAATTTTAAATACTCACCCAGGTGCAATAAAGGTTAAATAATCTGGTTCCATGATTTGCACAACATAAATGTGCAGTTTTCTGTGTGTCTTTAACTTAATGCATTGTATTAGATTTGCTCAAAACTGTACTCCTTTTCCTTAAGCCTTTATGGTACTAGGCATGTACATTCTAATATTTTATGTGCTGCAGCATGCATCTGAGTTTGCACTTCTCCCAGTTTCTTTTCTTAGTTTTTATATTGCCATAGTTTCTTTCAGACACATTATTTTAGGATCGAATGTAGAAAGAATGCTCTCAGTCTTGGAGAGTTTAAGCCCTATGTTTATAACTCATTGGTTGTTTAAATCCTTCCATTGGAACTGAACAATCACGTCTCTTAAGCCCATATTGTAATAACTCAGCCTGTGCCTTGTTTAATTACCTCTCTGCTGTATGCAGCTTCATGTATATCTTATAATTCTTTAGCATGGGAAAACCCGTATACAGATGATGAAGTAGGGAGCTGTCTCAATTTTTGTATGCAGGTTTCTCAGTGATAAGGAATCTGCTGCGTATCAGCAGTACCGACAGTTGGTGGAAAAGTTCCGTCTGGAAATGAAGAACACAGACAGAAATGAGGATGTGCCCAACATTGAAGTAAAATGTGAAACAGGAGCAAGTGTGAAGCAGGAGCAGAGTGAGTATGGGCACATAAGTTTCCAGCCAGAGGACATTCCATCAACAAAAAGAGAACAGCCCGATGATACAACTGTAATGAAGCAGGAAAATGTAGGAAATGATAAACAAGATCAGGAGGATGACAGTTCACATCAGAGTAAAGGTATCTACAGCTTTTAATTTTACAGCAACCTAATACACTCATCATTTCCACCATTTGCTATATGAAATATGTAAAAGGATAAAGTTCACCCTATAACCTGCCATAAAGACACAGAGGTGGAGTAGAGTTATAGCTCTACTTTTGTTCAACCTTGGCACTAGATGGGGGTGGGTGGTTAACGCCATGCCTTGGCCACTTTATTCGTGGAAATGACCTGGTACCTGTTGTGTAAGAGGCTTGGTGGGCCCCAAGGTCAATCTGGATGGGTGCAGAAAATCTCACTTCTACCAGAATTCGATCCCCGGACCGTCCAGCCCATAGCAAGCGACCATGCTGACCACACTACACAGCCCCCATGAAATACGTATTTAAGTTTTAACATATATTTTAGGTGAATGATGTATCACTAACAGCAGTTTGTTGACTGTCGTTCAACATTGGCCATCATTGCTAGTCGTTCAGTATCTGAAGTAATGTTGATTGTTGCACTAAATAAATTGCACTGGCTAGCAAGTAACTGGTTAGTTGCTGCAGTGGCTTAAGTCACCGGATGTGATAACTACCATGTGGTGATGGGTGGAGTAACAGCTGATATTTTACTGGCCCGGCTGCTCCCCAGTAACCGGTTAGGTGTTGCATGGTCTGAAATCCTGCCGTAACTGGCAGACTGATGAGCAGTGGAACAGAAGGCACTCTTTTCTCCCCTCTGTTGTCTCTCCTCGTCATATTTTTGTATGAAGTCTGAATTTTCTGAGAATATTGACGATCACATTTTTGTTTCTTTCTCCATTAAACATCCAGATTTTATGAAGTGTGCACGTCCATACCTGCAGCTTTCACATTCGATAAATGTGGTTTTTATTTTAGTACACTGAATTTACTTTAATTGTAATTACAGCGTCTGCGTTAATTAGTGTGACTTTGTGGCTCGGTACACATGACCCAGTTATCAAAACATCACAAATCTGCAAAGCTACTGATTTGTTTTACTCCTGTCTTTGTTAAACAATAAAATAAATAATGTCCTTATACATGCCATGTAGGTGTATAGGGGGAGTGGAAGTATGGCCCCACTGATGGTTAGCCTTGACATAGATCAAGGTGAATGGTTAAATAAATAATTTGTTAGAAGTTATATGTAAGTACAGAAGTAAGTAAATATAATAATAATAATTCCATCGCCTCATATGACAAGGAACAGAAATACTTTGCTCTGAAGAGTGAAGTACTCTCCCTTTCTCATTTTTCCTTTTCATACCTTGTTGGGCTGTGCAGGTGAGCTGGTAACATGTTGGTGCCAGTGATAGCTGTCACTTTAAACCCGCTGTTGCTGTGGCTATTAAAAAATTATTGGTTCGCATTGCTCCCGTAAATGTCATACAGAACATGTGAATAAATGTTGTAATACAGTATATTCCAAGTTAGGTGTGAATTAATTAGTATGTTTGTGGATTATCCGTGTATATTTTTTAGTTTATTAAAAGTGTATAAAACTGATACTTGAACTCTATCCAGTGTTGTTATGCTGTGCTACCACTGAATTTATAAACTGGTAAAATTAATAGTGCAACTTGTTACAAATGCGCACAGCCTTACTTCAGCTCGTCCTGTGTACCATCATAACTTGGTGTTTACGATACAGACTACTTTACCCTTACCTAACAGGTGAAGTTGTTTCTGTTCATACCATGAAGCCATATAAGGGGAGCAGAGGTATAGCTCCACTCATTCTTAACCTTGGTATTAGATGGATGTGCATGGTCAACTTTATGCCCTAGCCACTTCACCTCTGGGAAGGAACCCCTGTACCCATTGAATAGGAGGCTGGCTGGGCCCCAGAGCCGGTCTGGACAATTTTGGAGCAGAGAAAAATATCTTATCCGTGCCAGGATCCAAACACTGGACCATCCAGCCCACAGCTAGTAGATGTACCTTACCTGACATGAGCAGCTTAATGATGCACCGTTTTTGTTCTTTGGAAGAATGATACAAATTACTATATATACTGAAATGTAAGATGAGAAATTTTTTCCAAATTCATGTCCAAAAATGGTGGGGAGGTCACATTGTAATCATGCAAGAAGTTAAAACATGTTTTATGTAGATATTTTCCTGATAATTGATGACTGTGAATAGGGAGGAGTCATCTTATATTTAGGTAAATGTTTATCATGTGCCTCTGGCATGTTACATGGGTTATGTACTGTTATACCTATGTTGTACACACTTGATGTTAAATTATATGTTCGTGTTCAGTTTCTAGTAAGCGGTCTGGTGATGAGAGTGATGACGGGCAGGCAAGTGTCTCCCGCAGACGTAAGCGTCGCAGTCGTTGGGCACCTGAAACTGAAAAGGTGGCTGTCGTACCTGGCAGTACCATCACAGAAACTGGTGGTGGTTGTGGTCCCACGACTATAAATCTTCAGCCATCTGGCACTGTTACATCAGGTGTGTAGAAGTCGGGACAGAGTTACAAGTTTAAATCGCTGATCCTTGATTTGGTTGTTTCCAAATTTGAGATGTGTATCGTACCAGAACCATGATTGATACTGTAGTAATTCATGTACCACGTACACCTTCTTCCTGAAATTGGCCTTAAAGATAAATGGTTATTCCATACAGCAGAGCCAACTTATGCACAATATTACTGTTTATTGTATTTAACCTTGGTCTTTTAGTTCATCTCCCCAACATGTTTTGGCAATAAGTATGCCATTATCAAGGGGGCTACTTCAAGTTGCATAAGATGTGCATTAAAATGGGAATTACAAAATGTTAAAACTGTCAAAATGTTAAAAAATTTTCTCTATTTTTTTTATGCTGCATAATTGTGTCCCATGACACAAACACCTTGGAATTACATGAATTAGGGGTGCCAGGCCAGAAACAGCACCACAGCATCAAAACAAGCACAAGAATTATGCAGCATAAAAAAATAGAGAAAATTTTTAACATAGTGACAGTTTTAACATTTTGTAATTCCCATTTTAATGCACATCTTATGCAACTTGAAGTAGCCCCCTTGATAATGGCATACTTATTGCCGAAACATGTTGGGGAGATGAACTAAAAGACCAAGGTTAAATACAATAAACAGTAATATTGTGCATAAGTTGGCTCTGTTTGCTGTATTGGTCACATGCACGGAAATGAACAACATAAAATGGTTACTCATTTTGAAAAGGTTTTTTTTTTTAAGTCTACTTCTGATCTGCATAATGGATTTATTGCAATAGTATTTGATGCACATATTATTCCCTGTGCTGTCATCTACAGTTGCACACCACGTCTGGCAGTATGTAGGTATTTTATTCATGTAGACACACCAGTGTTGCCACAACTGTCAGCTGAGTTCTTGTGGGTAGTATTGTTTCATCACAGTACATTGGTACAGATTGGATGAATGGGGAATTGTGTAAAATTCAGATGCAAAAACATGTTAAATGTGTGAAAAATTCATTGGGTCATGAACTTATTGTGCTCCTTTGGCAGGAAGCCCTTGTTCAGTGGAAATAATATGGAAAGGACAATTAATATGTTAACCCTTTGAAGACGAAGCGTATCTGTTTTATGTAAGGACTCAGTACGTACCGCGCTGTAAACACTCTCCACTTCGGTTATAAAAACCAGTCTCTTAACGTTTTGTAAGGCAAAAGTTGCTGTTTGTTCTGAGACCCGTACAAAACACATAAACGCAATGTGGGCACCACGTAGAATTTTTTAATGTTAAACCTGGTCTTATGTAAAGTTGCCGCTAGGCTTTAAAAGGTTAATCAGATACGAAAATTTTGGTATTAAATTTTTCTAACATCTTAGGTTGGTAAACCTAAGTAGGTTTCCTTGTATTTTAATTGAAACTAGTGCACTTTTTGTTCTACCATCTACCACTTACTGATTCTGTCTTTTTAAGTCTAAGCTTGCAGAGGTTTCTGTATCTTTTAACTCTGTAATTAATGCTGCCTAATAAACTTGGATCCGTATAAAGAACATTTGCATTCCTCTTCTGCAGTACATTTTTCACTGTACGTGATTTTTATTATGGTGCATAAGTGCTGAACTAGCATAGGTCAGCCCACTTTTTCAGGTGTGTTTGCAGCATCATATTGTGGAAATTCTTATTGGTACATATGTAACTTTTCTCAGTTCGTTTACTCTCCCTCAGCCATATATTGTTCTGCTACTAATGAAGTTCATAAATCCATGGACATTTTTGGAAAACTGTACTTCAGTTTAAATGATGAAAGAGCACTACAATTTGTGCATTTTTGTGTCTGCGTGTGTGCACTTGCAGATGCACACATTTATGGTATTAACTAGATTGTTGGTTCAGCATGTAAAATATAAAAAATGGGAGAATTAGGGGTGTTATGTCACTGTCTGTTTTACCTGCAGGAGTGGCAACTTCAGGCAGTGGGCAGTTGCTCACTAAAGTTACACGCACAGATCCTGCACTTATCCAATATGCAGTACAGGCTTTTGGCACAAGCAACTTGTCGGAAGATGACTGGAAGAAGGCAGAAGATCATTACAAGGTAATGTTTGTTTACCTTCGTTTCATGCATGAATTATCAAGTACTGTACTTCCGTATATGTGCACTGAAATTAACCTTTAAATGACTGGGTTGGTATTTATATTTTAGCGCACAGTTTATGAAAAATGTATTATTTGAGCAGAAAAAGACCGAATTTTAATAAACAGCATGTAATGGAAAATAAAACAGATTAGGCAGCATGTCTTAAAGATACAATAAATATCCTTCTTGTCTCAATACATAAAATGAATTTGTAGGGGTGTTTTTTTTTGTGTGTTTGCATATGCAAATGTATGTCATTGAAAGGTAAGGAGTTGGTACTTAAACTGTTCCTTAAGCCACAAGTTACAGTAACATTTCTAGAAAAGGGCGAAACACAGAGGGTGGGTTAATGGTGAATTTATGGACTGTACTGCTGTAAATAGCTTTGGCAACAGAATTGTGAGTACAGTCATTGCAGAAGGGTATGGAAAAATATGGGCTGGTTGGAAATTGCTTGTTATAGAGAAGGTACTGTGATAAAGGCCTTGTTTTATGTAGGAAAAGTGCCAAAAAGTAGATGGTTATGGTGATTGTGCTTGCTCGAGTGACATTATTATGGCTGTGCTTGCTCCATCTCAGTTACATTGTAGGTACCCATAAAGGTAATTGGTTGGGCATGTAATCTTGTAGCATTATGTTGAACCAAAAACTAAATCAAATTTATAAACATTCACTGTTAGTACTTGGGTACTGTGACTGTACTGAGCTGCATATTCATTTTTCAGAGTTTGTTGTACGTTAAACAGCTGCCAGGCTAAGGACAGTGTGTTCTGATGTTTCCTCATTTTCCTCGTGAATTATATGCTTTTTATTGTCCATGAAAGGCTGTAAACTTGTGCCTTTAGTAATACAGCTGTTTAGGATTCTGCCAGTAGTATAACACATTTGGACTTGCCTTATGGACTTCATTCACCGTCTCATCATAATAATAATAATAATAATAATAATAATAATTTATCATAAGGAATAGCATCACAGGTAGCCATGAATTGTAATTGCAGAATAGCTGCAATACTATACACCGTAGGATGTGTTTCATTTCAGGTACATAATTGGGAATACCATGCATAAAGGAGGTCAAAATAATAATAATAACAACAACTACAACAACAACAAACACATATATACAAATGCAAAAAATGGTAATTCTTGGCCCATGTTTAAATTGTAAGAAATTTCCTAAATTACACATAAGACCACCGAGCCTAATCCTGTTGATGATACATCCCAGGATAGGTGAATATTTCCCAGCTAAAACTGAGAAGTGAGAAATTCAGACGACGATGATGATGATGATGATGATGATACACTGCACACCATGTTTTGGGGACAAGATCGCTGTCTGTTATCAGGCTGAAAATGCATTTAGAGCCCACTTTGTTTGGCCCAGTGGAGTGGGATTTAGCCAGGTTTTAACTTAAGAGTACAGGGACTGGTCCTGTCCCTGAAATTTAGTGTTCTATTTTTATCATTATTTTTAACATGAGATGGACAGGACTATAAACTAAGTGATTTGAGAAATACTTTCAGTGCTCGTTTTCAGCAGAACACATGCACTACATCACAGATTAACTTTGCCTTCTACACTGTGGACTGTGGCTCTACATGCATGTGCAAAAGAAACAAGAAGTTTTAAACGTGTGACACTTGGAGTGACTAGTGTTGCCAGCTTTGTTACAAGTAAATGCTGCACCATTGAAACCTTCATTGGATAAGTTGCACACCCAAATTCTTGGTAGTGGTGAGGTTATTTGTGAAAATGTTGTATACAAAGTCCAGTATATGGTTCCAACTTATGTATTTCTTATGTGCAGATAAATCTGCTGTATCAAGACATGCTTCGAAAACGACAGGAGCTGGAGCGCCTGCAGCGAGCTGGGAAATTCAAATATGAATATGACAGTGATGAGGAGACTGATGGAGGTACATGGGAACATCGTTTGCGATTACAAGAAATGGAGGCCACCCAGCGCTGGGCTGAAGAACTGACCAAGAAGGCAGAAGGCAAACATCACATAGGAGACTTTCTTCCACCAGATGAGTTAGAAAGGTTCCTTGAAAAGGTGAGAATATCAGCATTATGGATTTATGACAGAGAGTAATTGTTCAGTATCATTTTGTGACCAATTGGAAGGTTTCCCTGAGAATGAAAGTCCTTTTGTTTTCAATGATGCATCATTTGCCTGGTGCCTTCTGAAGAAGGAGCATCATAATAGAAAATAAACTTAATGGTAGTAAGTGCTCATAAAATAGGGGCGTGGAAATGTGAATAATATGACTGTAACTTGTTTTTTTGTTATGTACCGGAAAACTTTATGTACCTGCACATCACTGTATGATTCCATTTCGTGTCTATGATGTGAGTAGCAGATTCTTATTGGTGTGATGAGGGTCTGGATAGATCTGACCTAATGGTTCTAGAATGTTAAGATAGTGTTTTCAACGTTTCCCATTAAGTAAAGGTAAAGGTAAAGCAATCCCATTACAGGCCTGGACACACCGTGAGGGTTCCAGGAGGCTGAGGCTCCCAGATTTCAAGACAGCACATGAAGGTGGTAAGGTTGGCAGTCCTATGGAGCGGCTGCTTTATCCCCCAGGAAATATTCGTGGTACTCATTTCTGTTAGAGGCTGAGTCGGGCCAGGGGCCATACTGCAGCCAGAAGGATTGTGGCAGTGAAAAATTCCAGTGACTCCTTCTTTCCCATGAAGTAGCACATTAAAATTGTGTGCGTATGCACATGCGTACACACTTTTGTGTGTGTGTGCATATATACACAATTTCAAACAGTTGGAAGTTGAATGCTGTTTTCTCAGGAGTTCTGTGTTACGAAATTATTATGGTGAAGAAACCCCCTGAAGTAGTCTAAGGTTTCAGCGAAACATCTTGTATTAACCCTTTGGTGGCTGGGCTTGATAAAACACAAAGAAATATTGGTTTACCATGGCCTGTCTTAAAAGTGATGAGTTATAGTTTGTAAACATCTTCTCTGCTAATAAGTTTGCCATAGTATGTCCTGTCAACCTGGTGCCAGTGTATTATGTTTCTTTGACATGTTACTGAAACTATTTGCATGACCAGGGGCTGCAAATACATCCCTTGAGGGCCTGTGTTGGCCACCCCTGGTCTAAAGGTTAAACAGCAATTATTATAAAACTTTATCTGGTTGTTTCTGTATAAATTAATCTTACAGTTAATAAGGTATTGGGCATTCTTAACTTATCTTTGCAGTGAAAAATTACATTTCAGTCAAACACATAAAGTATCATTTACTGTAGTGTATTACAGAAGAGAAACCAGTATTCTGAATATCTTGTACTTGAGGTGCTTAATATGAGTTCTGAATCCATAAGTGGAAGTCCCTTAAGTGGTGTTTTTGTTTTTGTTTTTGTTTTGTTAGTACAACGCTCTGAAGGAGGGACGTGAACCTGACCTCTCAGACTACAAAGAATACAAGTTGAAAGAAGATAACATTGGCTTTCAAATGCTTCAGAAGTTAGGTTGGACAGAGGGTCAAGGTCTCGGCTCAGAAGGACATGGCATTGTCGATCCTGTTAACAAGTAAGTTCCTGCTGAGAGTGTACAGCTGTGATGTCACATTGTTCTGATAGGTTCTGTTGCAACCCCAGAAAGTAGATAGTGAGATATAATTCTAAGTACTATGATGACATAATACTTTAGAAATCCACACATTTTGTGCATGTGTATGAGAAATGGGCAAAGGTCATGTCTTGTATCTAAAATATGTTTCTAATCCTGCATTTGAATATACCATGTTTTAATTGAATATAAGATGACCCTGCACATGTGATCAAACAATACAGTTCAGGGATTGTTATGTACCAGACTGTACTTGTGTGATGGCCTCTGTTGCAGAACTTCACTGTTTGGCAGGCATACATGAATGCTCATGCCAGTATGTCTATTACATGTGGCAGTTTAACACAGGAAATGACATGATTATGTGAATGCTTATCACACATGGCCTATAGAGTAGCAGGAGCTGAAGCAGCACAAGGCTTGGTATAGTATTGGCTGGAAGACCAATAACTCACTGTCATTAGAGTAGCTGTTTGACTTGGTAGGGCACTTGAAACAAATATTTACTTTCTAATTTTTTATACACGCCAATAATAGATAAGCACAGAACAGGTAGCCATAATTTGATATTTACCTTAATTTAAGACTGCCCCCCACAGTCTTCAATTTTCAGGATCAAGTGTGTTTAACTTTGTGCATGATTGCAAGGTGACCCACATTTTTGGGTGATGAATCCAAAAAAAAATTTATCATATGTGGGTGAGTCAGAAATTATCCAGGAAGGTTTTTTTTAATTTGTGATGTTGGCTCTGCTGCCCTGAGGGCATACAGTAACTTGTGGGCCAGCTGAAAATAAAGGTGATTTATGTGGGAAAATGATGCTACTGTACAGGCTGATAATATTGCCGTGTTTTAAAACACCACATTCTGGATGCTTTCTGACTCACCCACACACATTCTGGTAAGTGCGGTGTATGTAGGCATTGCACTATAATGTTTTGGTCTGTCGTGATATTCTGCAGAGCCTCATCAAGACCAGAAAACCAGGGTCTTGGTGTAGAGCGCCCTGAAGACGTGACTCACGGGGATGATGAATATGACGCATACAGGAAACGCATGATGCTTGCATACAGATTCCGCCCAAACCCACTTGTACGTATACCATTTATACTAAAATTAACATTTTTACAGTTTTGTTGTGTTGCATTGTCACATCAATTTAGGCACTTCTGTAAAACATGCAGTGGATATTGTCACACTTATTCACAGTGACTACAAATGGTATGTAATTTCTGATATTTCCTGTGAGCCTACTTGACACACTAAATACATTTAAATAGTACATTGTACCATATTATTTCATGAATTTGTGCATTTCTTAACCAAAAATTTGTGTCTGAAAGTGATGGTGCATAAGGTATAGGAATACTCGTGTGACATCTGTTTGGACAAGAAAGATACGGCTTTATAACAGTGAGATGTGTGAAACAGGAGGAGTGAGTTCCATTGTTGTCTGTGTAACATGTGGCCATCATTTTGGATCTGGCTGTGTGTCATATTTCTCCATGTTTGACACAGTTATGAGTCAGTACTTCTTTAATGATTCAACAGAAGGCAGTATGAACTCCTTCATTCGAGTCAGTATGGGAAGACTTCTGATGTGTAACATGTTTCACAGGAGACACTAACGCATTATTTTGTGGTAGCTTTTGCACTCACATCTGCTTTCAGTGTCATAGAAAAGTTAGCAACATGTAAGGTGTAACATCAGTCTGTCTTCGCGCAAGGAAATGCAGAACCAAGATAACAAAAGAGAGAAGCAGGCTTACACTGACTATAGGCAGCAGCCATCCGTAGAAAGGGGGATGAGGTGGTTGTTGCATGTGGCCTGGAACTGTACTGTTGTATTTTGTATTAGTAGCGTGTGTCTTCTGTCCTCAGTTTGCATAAACGTATGTTGTTGAAGGTGGGCATTTTTATTGATTATCCGTCACAGATGTTATTCTGTTCTTTTTCCAGAATAATCCAAGGCGTCCTTACTATTGAACTGGACAGAGTTGATGAGGATGTCCGCAGGTAAAAGTTTATTTCTTCAGGGCTGTTGGTAACAGTGTCATACAACAGAACATTCAGTCAGATGATTTTTTGTATTCACTTCTGGGTAAATGTTGTAAGAATTTCAGTATTGTGTGTTTAATTTTTAAGAATATTAATCATTTATTCTTTATGTCCAAATATATTCCATTGACTAGCTAAATTATAAGGCATTTTATTCCAAGCTGAGTGATGTCAGAATGGATCTATTACATGGTGTGCAACAAATGAAGTGGCAGGTTTGTACTTAAAAGGAATTCAGCAAATCAGCACAATTGATTTTGTCATTTCCAGTTAATGTTTGGTATTTCAGCGTATGCAACTTTTTTTGGTTTTTATTTTTGCTTGTTGGTTGAAGTGAAACACAAAATGTGGTAACATATCATAAGATAATAGGACCTTAGAAGAATCTTTGTGAACTGATATCTGACTTGTTTATCATTTATTTTTCTATTTGTACTTTGTGTACAGCCAAGTGAGCCATAATTAGTAATTCATGAAATTCTGACTTAGACAACATGGTTCCACCAGGCATGCACAAGTGCTGGGCACCAGGTCACCCAGGCAACAACATTCTGTGTGGTTGTGCCTAATACTGGTGGGTCCTCAGAGTGGAACCTGCTTCATGTCACCCTTCTGGCTTGAATAATTTGAGGTGGATCCTAGATTACTGAAAAATTTGTGTACCCCTGGTTGCCACACGCCACTTTAATAGATACGAAGCAAAGGAGAAGAAACACTGGGCAGAACTTCAAGTTAGCCAGTAATTTGTAAATTATTTTCTAGTTTGATTTTATCTGTGTGAAAAGATTTTCAGTATCATTCTTAATTAAAAGTGAAACTATTGCAAATTGTGTTGTGTATGTTTGATATATAAATAACTACCTTTGAATATAACCTATATGCAGGACGAATGGAAAATCTTGCTTTCCCAGGATAAAAGGTACAATAAAATTTAATTACGAATTAACCTTCTTTTTATCATTGACACCGCAGAAAAGCATGAAGTTGTCCCTGTCCACGCTATGAAGCCATATTAGCCATATGGCTAATAGAGGCATAGCTCCATGCATTCTTAATCTCTGCACTAGATGGAGATGAGTGGTGAACATCACACCCTGGGTGGCAGCTGTACCCCTCCCATTGTGCGTCCTGTTCAGTGGATACCAGGGTTCTTTCGGGGCAGAAGTTCACTTGCCTCCATCTAATACTGAGGTTAAGAATTAGTGGACCTTTACCTACATATGTTTAAGTTGACTGACTGACATAATTTTCAATGAAAATTAAAAGTGATACCAAAGGAATATGCTGACAAATATTTCAAGCTATGCAGGCATTCTTGGGAATGCAACTGTCTCATGTATTTGGGTTTATTTGTACATTAAGACAAGAATTTTGGCTTTATGTTTACCATCTAAAAGCATAAAGATTACAGAACCATAATATTGCCTCTGGATTTACATGGGTGTGAAACTTCATCTATTGTATTAAGGGAAGAACACAGGCTGGAGGGTGCTGAGGGACAAATTTGGGCCTAAGAGGGAGGAAGTAACAAGGATTGAGAAAATTGAGTAATGAGGATCTTCGTGATCTGTACTTCCCAACAAATATTATTTGGGTGATCAAATTAAGAAGAATGAGATGGGCAGGGCATATGTAAGGGTAATAAATAAATGTTAGGCAAGGATATATATGAGGTCAACATATTATTTAATTGCACATACTTGTATATAGAAATAAAAATCACATTTTGCGTGTGCAAAAAATGTCAATCCCTACCAAAAATTGATTTTTGAATGTTAATGTGGTAGTTGAAGTATTGCAACAATTCAGGAATACTTGAACAAATGAATTGTTATGAAATAAAAATGATAGTTATTTTAAATGAAGTTTGGTCTAGTAATATTTAGATTATCATGTGCGTGTTACAATGGAATTTTGCCGTGGAACACTTATTTTCATGTGTTCAAGGAGAGGTGGTGTTATGGACCACCCGGTGGGGATTCTGTTTGTTCATGAACATAAAACTGACAACTTCTCTTATTCCATCACCGCTTTGTTATCTGAATCTAAACCTGGCAACACACAGGCTCTTAGAAGTGATGGTATGATCGGCCCTTAAGTATGCCAGTGTGGGGCTCTGAAAGTTTGTTGGTGTGACTCATCTGGTGATGGATGTGTGAGACACAGTTCTCACCTGACACAGCAGCTGAGCCAGACTTGGCCAACTCTTTTACATGCATTTCTGCATTGTCACAGTTTAAATAAGGCAGGCAGTGTATTGTATAACATTGTGGCACATTCACATAAGCCTTATACTATTTCACTCGAAGAGTGTGCCTTTATAGTGATTTTAGTGTCACTGGCAGCAATAAAATGTACATAGATCTTCATGTAAAGTGCCCAATTTTAATCAAATTTGGATTGTCTTGACTGATTTTCTTAAAAGTCCCAAATATCAAATTTTACGGAAATCCATTGAGTATAAACCGCACTGATAATGTGGACAGATGGACAGGCATGATGATGGTAAAGGTAAAGTTCTACCTGTAACAGGCCATGAAGGCCCAGAGGGGGCGCAGAGGTATAGCTGCACCCTTTAACCTCGGCGCTAGATTGGGAGGGGGGGTCAGCGCCATGCCCCTGCCACTTTACCCTTGGAAAAGAGACCCAGTACCCATACTAGAGGAGACTGGGTGGGCCCTGGGGGCAGGTCTGAATGGGTATGAAAAATCTCGCCCCGCACCGGGAATCCAACCGCGGACGCATATTGAGGGGCGTTTCGCAAGTATACGAACGCGCGTAAAAAACCCCATAGGAGCACCACATACACAGTGTCCCTTAAAGTTTAGTTTCACGAATTTGGCGGAGATTTTAATCAAAGGGAATGAAATGTATGTTGGAATGCTACTTGCAGACAGGTTCTCGCCTAATGTATCACAAATTTATGATGTTTTATAAAAACCTCTTACAGGACGGAAGAGCAAATTTAGAAATGATTAATTTTCCGTTTGCTTGTGCAATAGAAACGTGATAACGTGTATATGACGTGTAACGTGCATCTTGCTCGCAGGCTGTCCCGATGTGACTAGAAGCATCGCGCAGTGCGTGGTATAGTTGCGATGTTGTCTGAACCGTGGACAATAATGCGTTTAAAAAAGAAACATCCTAAATGCTGTCAGAACAAACGTACCACGCGTTAGCCCGTATGCAGTTGAGAATATTATCTTTTTATTCACCAGAAAACCTTGATAAGGATAACTTTGTTGTCTACGACTATCTCAAACCACAACACAATTGATCCTCCAAAACAACAGTTGCGAGGCGAATGAAGGATAATTCAGATTGGCGGAGGTTATGTTGCATCCAGTGAGATGCAGTAGTTACTGTTACTGGTAATTTTTTTAGTTGTCCGACTGTCCCCGGCGGACGGGGCTGAATGAAAATATGGTCAACCTCAGGATATCCAGTTTCCTACCAGGGTGTCACTAAATTCCATAATCATTCATTTATAGATTACTTGTGGCATGCCAGTTTAATTCAGTAGGAAAAACCAGCGGTGTAACGATACAAACATTACACGTTCAGTACAAGAGAGGGCGGTACACACCGGACACAAGGCTTTGTGTCGGCATAACGGTGGCAATTGAGGCCACTTATCGACAGGTCAGAAACCCGCTGTGCGGAGTTTACTTCACAAAGAAATCATGTGAGTCTGCGTGTGTGCGTCTATATATGTGACGACGTAGTTGCATTTGTAAAGCTGCTGCCTGCGAAGAATGAAACGCAATTCCTACGGCGCAACCGAAATCTCGGTTAGCCTGGCAGTAGCGTCGGGCGATTGCAAACTGCTTTGGCGTAGCGAGACTCGCACGTGTGAGACCATTGAAAGTGTGCCATTACATGTACGTATTCAAAAGAAAGCAGGGCGACGTTACAGGAACTGGATGTGTTCCCGTCTTCGTGGAAGATAGGAGACGGACAGACATGACCGACACGTGGGCCGTTCGAGGCGCTTTCGCAACACTGCGGAAAGTGGGTATTGGCTCCGTCATGTCTGACTGTCCGCGTGGAATAACTGTCTCCCACTGGACGGATTTTCATAAAATTTGATATCTGAGGATTGTTTGAAAATCTGTCCAGAAAATTCGGCTTTTATTAAAATCTGACAACGCGTACTTTACATGAAGACATTATTATTATTATTATTATTATTATTATTATTATTATTATTATTATTATTATACCATCATTCCGCTGCGGAACATAGGGCGTCCACAAGAATCCTCCATCTAACCCTGTTCTTGGCATCAGTTTTGATCTCCGCCTAAGACTTATTAACTCCTTTGGGCTCTTCAAGCACCGTACTTCGCCGTGTACTCCTCGGTCTTTCCCTGCCCCGTTTGCCTTGGTGATTCCACTCTAAGGCTTGCCTAGCTATGACATTGGACGGTTTTCGCAGTGTCTGGCCCAGCCATCCCCACGTGCGTTTCCTAATCTGCAAATCTATCCAGAGTTGTTTCGAGCGCTTCCACAACTCTTTGTTCGTTATCTGGTCCGGCCAGTAAATTCTAAATATTTTCCTTAAGCATTTATTGATAAAGAGTTGCAGCTTGGCTGTTATACCTTTTGAGTTTTTCCAAGTCTCACAGCCGTAGAGCAGGACCGATTTCACGTTGGTGTTAAAAATGCGAAGTTTGGTTTGCGTTGAATATGCCGTTGAATGCCATATCTTATTTAATGCGCTGAAAGTAGTCTGGGCCGTTCGTATGCGGGCCGTAGTATCGGCCTCCGTATCACCTGTGTTGTCAATAATGCTCCCCAAATAAGTAAATTGTGTCACTCTTTCGATGGTTTCGCCGTGTATACACAGAGCCTCATTGTTGTTCATGGCAATGCGCATCTCCTAAGACTTATTTATGTTAATCTTTAAGCCCACTTTAGCGGCTTCTTTTTCTGTTCTCTCAAGAGTTGTTTGCATTGTTCGTGTAGAGTGAGCTAACAGACATACGTCGTCAGCATGGTCTAAGTCTGTGAGTTTTCCACTTAGTCCCCAGACATGAAAACATATACATTTATTATATATCTCTGAATTCTTCTTAGAATGAGGAGACAAAGGTTGTAGAGAAAATCAAAACACGTGCTTTATCTTCAATAATTTGTTACCGAAAACCATGCCGTGCTTGGCAATGTGAGAAAAACAAACTGCATTGTTGCGTTTCCACTGCAACAGTGGTTACACGAACGCGCCACAATGTTACGTTGTACTTTGTACTTTGTAAAGTAGGCCAAGAAACAGCACACGGAATGTAAGTTATTTCTTTGTCGCACTTGAAGGAGGTTCTTGGGAAGAGGGGGCCGTGGATCTTCGAGTATGACATTTAATTCGCGTGCTTCCTTGTAACACGGTCTGTAATGTTGCAACAGCAGTCTGTATTGATGTAATGATGCAAGAGAGTGAAGTACGTCTCACTTTCTGATGGGGAAAATTTCTAACAAGCTGTTTTTATGCACCAAACAGACTTACAATAGATGTAGAAAACTACTCTTATTCGAGTGGTCAAATCATCGAGGATGTGGGTGAGGCATGTGGCACGAATGGGGGAGAAGAGCAATAGAGAGTTTAATGAGGGAACCCCAAGGAAAGAGACCACTTTGAAGACCTGGGTGTTGATTACAATGGATCTTGAAGAAATAGGATGGCAGGGCGTAAGCTGGATTCATCTGGCTCAGGATAGTCAGGTGGTGAGCTGTTAACACGGTAATGAACCTTCACGTTCCATAAAACGCGGGCAATTTTGTGATTACCG
This sequence comes from Coptotermes formosanus, assembly GCA_013340265.1. Lineage (NCBI taxonomy): Eukaryota > Metazoa > Arthropoda > Insecta > Blattodea > Rhinotermitidae > Coptotermes > Coptotermes formosanus. Next base: position 161,756 of record BLKM01001059.1, read on the forward strand.
AAGGGGCTCTTTTGCGAGACTGAAGGCTTCTACCGCGGTGTAGATAAGACCTGCACTCTTCTAGGAATGTCATGCGGCGTAGGTTGGTAGTTCGTTCTGGGGATGTTACGCGGCGTACGTTGGCAACAACCAACCGACGCCAGAAGAGCGAAGGTCCTCGGAGATACGGGGGCCTGCCACTAATGTTGAGCGTGTGGGGGTAACTGTAGAAGGTTAGGCGTTTATGTTCGAGCGCAAAGGTGTACTCCATCAGGCAACAACATACTTTGTTAGTTCTTTATTTGCATTGTAACATTCTCCACATTGGCCTGATGTTGCTCAATCCGTAGGTTACAGACGTAACCGCCATTACTTCTTGTTAGTACAGCTGGTTAGACGTAAACGTAGTAATTTATTGGATGTCTTGTACCAAATTACATTTTGTTAAACATGTCCGAACTATATCAAAATATGTTGCAAATTGAACGTGTGTACCATTATCTTAATGGGCTAATTTGTAACATGTTGACGGTGTTTTAACAAGTGTTATATTACTCACTACACTTTCATTTAAGGTAGGTGAATTAAATGCGACTGGCAAAGTTGAGTGTTCACTCCCCCCTCCCCGCCCCACAGAACAAATCAAAATCAGTTCGTTTTGGACAAGAAACAACGGGCAGGTGGACTGACATTACCTTCTCATGTGCTCGTCTCAAGCAGTATGTGAAAGTACCGTGTTGCAGTAAACCCCACGGTTGGAAACGCAATGAACAGACAAACGCGCCCACTCTGTACGCAGTTCTCAACTGCGCAGTTAGAACCAGGTTACAAAAAAAAAATAATATATGCGGCCCAGAACTGCGCATACGAGTATGAAGTTTTACCACATATCTACAGTCCTGAGCCTTGAACCGAACACCGTGGGTTTTCATCACACAACTCAGTTGTAACTGCAGTTTCGGGCTCTGCAGTTCATAACTGCGTAAAAAAACTGAGCCTCTATGGGAGGCCGATAGAAGATACGTCTTTTCGAGCTATGTAAACATAATTAAGGTACTACACCTTTATTACATGGAGTTTCACTACCAGCATGTGCAGCGGGAACAATCAGCTGACGCGGCCATGTCAGCTGATCGTGAGCTGTACATTGGCCAGGCAATGTAGATGACCTTGGGTACAGCCTGTTCGATCTTTCGCGTTAATTTAGCTCGGCGCGTGTCCGCAGCGGCGTTGCCATATTTTGCTGTACTGTCATTTGTAACAGCTGTTGCTAACATATTTAGTGCATATGTTAACTTACATCCAATGGTAACAAATTATGAAATGTATGCTGTACGTGACACTTCTGGCGCTTTCGCTCTGATATTGCCCCTCGACTTTAAATTCGTCGATGATTTCGAGGGAAGTTACTGAATACAACGTCCTGTTCCCGAAAATCCAGGACCAAAGATCAACTTCCTATATGAAAATCAGGAAACATAAAAATCACATGCCCCTTCTACAAAGTTTTATAGTGCATTGCCAGGTTTTTTAAAATGTCGTAAACCAACCTAAAAATGTAAAACGTGCGCTTCACTAAAATAATAAAACGCCGTCAGGAAACTCATACACAAAGTGGCTTTAATATGCTTTCTTTCATTTGTGGGAAAAATAATGTAACTTGAAAGTTACGCAACAAATGTGGTCGCCGTCTTTCTTTTGTTTGTCCAGGCCATGTGGGAATTCGTGGTGGACAAAGTGGCACTGGGGCATGTTTGTCTCATGGTACTGCGGGTTTTCATACAACGTCTCTCCACCATCGCTCGCTCCGTACTCATATTTCATTTACCTACCATCCACGCTCTACAATTTTTGCAATTCACAGCGTCGTTAAATAAAATACAGTACTCTCTTTATCACAGATCAACTCTTTACTACCATCGCTTGGTATCAAGTGATTTTTATTTTACTACACAGGCACTGGAACCCCATTTCTCCCTTGAAAATGGTTTCCATTCTGTACTAACGTATTCACACGCAGGGGCGCCGGTGAGGTGTACAGTGGTGTACTTGTACTGTACCACCTTGAAATTTTGACGTAATTTATATTTTTATATTTAATAATTTTTCGAATAAAAACAAACATTATATAAAAACATCATTTCAATTAAACAGCTGTTACTATATAGTCCAGCATTAATCATTAATAAATGTGTTCACTTCTCATATGGGCAATGTGCACCACGTTGTAAAAAGTTCCGCCGGCGCTGACGGACACATGATTACCCTCTGGCGTTTCTAATTGTATGCTAGTGCGCCATAATAATCGTTTTGTTCACGAATTACGTGTACAATGAATCGTCAAGCAATTTTGGAAATTAATGTTGAAAGTTATGGATATATGTCATTTATGCACGTAGACTATATTCCAGTTGAGAATTTGTATTCCTCACCGAAAATAATAAAACACGGTTGCTAATGCATCGCTGTATGCTGAGTCTGCACTTTTGGATGGGACGATTGATCTAGAACAACCCAGAATGTCTTTGTTTCGTTGCAACCAATAGGGGTAGCTGTACTATTTTTGCGAAGTACGTTAGCATGACGTCATGTTATGACTAGTCATTGAAACGTCAGCGTTTGCCAGTGACACCAACGTGATCGTCTATAATTTTGTCACACAAATACGATTTCGCTCAGGGAATTTCGCGTTTTACGAATGCCTCCTCTGATAGAGTTGCGTCAAACTGAATACACCAATAGCATTACACGAACTCTTGACCAATGAAATTCGTCTTCTGAAAGCTATACAAAAGGTGCCCTGCCAGGCGTCGTGGCATTCAGAACGACCGTTATAACTTGTGTAGAGCTGAAGTAGGAATTCGTTGAAGACGTTTGATACTTTGTTTAAGGTAAGGTGAATTGTGAGAGATGGTTGTGTTTAATGTAATTGTGCATTTATTTTAGTGTTTTAATGTGATTTTCCATTTTATTTCACTTCTTAATTATGTAGGATATGGGTCAAGTTTTTAATGTGCGAGTTTTGTGTAATTCATTTGTGTTTTTCATCGAGGAATTTACCATATTTTACACTTTATGTGGCCAGTGAGGTAAGTAAGGGGGGGGGGGTTCCGGCAATTGCGAACGCAATTTAAGTGGCATTTGTGTTTTTGTGCCGTGCCATTTAGAGGAGTTAACTCGTGTGGCACTGGTGCTGCAGTTTTCTGTTCGTTGTTTCGTATTTTAGTATGTAAAAAGAGTTCGGATTAGTTATGCACTGTCGTAACCAGCATTTTCTTTGTATGATAGGTGTGTCCATTTTTTAAGATGGCCGTTCTGTTCATGGCCGCCATTTTGTGTACGTGAATACCTGAGTCATCAGTGCACAGGATTGGGTTGGGTCTAATTTTGGGTGGTTTATTGAAAAGCACCAGGTTAGACTGCACACATTCGTGAAAGGTTTCATACGTTAGTTATATGCTCGATTTCCGTAAAGGAGAATCCGATAAAACGTGAAATGATCTAGGCGTCCTGTTTTGTCTGATTGTACTTTCCCCATTTATAATTGAGTTTTGTGTGGTATGTAGAGTTCTGATAATGTTGACATACTGCAAAATTAAGAACTGCTGCTATGGTTGGTGTGCAAAATTAAGAACTGCTGCTATGGTTGGTGTCATGTCCAGTTTAAAAATTGTAATATTTGTGTGATATTACATCATCATGATAGAAGAATCCGATTCTATTTGTACGATTCAACACAGTAACATGCAACATACGCTCATTTGTGTGTGATGCAGGCGTGGTGCACATTTTCATCGAATGTCGTCTGTTACGTGGGCCGAGTTGAGTTTCAAATATAACATAGCGTAGTTCTGGCGACTAAGTAAATTATAGATTGTGAAATAAATTCAAAGCTTGGTAGGGTCATAAGTATGGGTTTTGTTACACAGTTATGTTGAAGTGTAGATGATTGAAGAATTGCAAATTGTGGGGCTAAATTGTAATTATAAAATCGCAGAGCATTCAGACTTTGTGCAAGTGTGCTGTTTAAGTGACAAAGTGTACAAACTGCCAAATTTTTGTAAGGAACGATACAAGGTGAACATGGTATTTTCAGTAATATGTGACTGTTATGGATTTAAGTAGGTGAATGAGAAGTACATGTGCTACAGTATGCAGTACAGACATTCTATTAACTGAGTTTTAGTTCTGTTCTAGTTTGTGTCTGGGTGGCCTGTATACTGTGGTGTGTTCGTTATGTAGCATGTTTTTGTGCTGTGATTTCAAGTAACTGTGGAAGAATCTACTGACATTGTCAGGTTTGTTTCAGGCTCATCATGCAGATCTTTGTGAAGACCCTAACTGGGAAGACCATTACTCTCGAAGTGGAAGCTTCAGATACAATTGAAAATGTGAAAGCAAAGATTCAGGATAAAGAGGGGATTCCTCCTGATCAACAGAGATTGATTTTTGCTGGAAAACAGTTGGAAGATGGTAGGACATTGTCTGATTACAACATCCAGAAAGGTAAGATTCTAGCTTAAAAGGTGCTCTTAATTTCATGTGTTTCTAATTGCCCAAAGTTTGGAGTAATTGCGAAATTTATTCTGCTTTGAATGGCACCTCATTTGTTTTTGCATCTCCATCATCACTGGTTCAAGTCGTGTTATGTAAATGTATGTTCTCAAGTTACGTGTCTATGTTGGCCAATTCTGGTAGATGGTAGTTCTGTGCTATTTATAGTTACAGTAACTTGTAAGTGGTCATTTTCAAAGCTGTAAGGAGCATGTAAAGGCAATTCATGGGTTTTCATATTTTTAAGTTACGTCAACCATAACTGGTTTCGTTCTAATCTAGCTTTTTGCACATCAGTTGTGCTTGGAAAGCGTCACTGTTGTTTGTCTGTATATGCGTATCCATGTAGGTGCATTGTGCGTGGAAAGTGTGCCTGTTATTTGCCAGTAGATACATAGCCGTGCAACTCCTTCCATGGTTATGTAAGATTTTTTTTCAGGGGAGATTTTTCTCCTGTATTTTGGCTTTTGCCATATTTGAGGTACCCAGTTCTGAGAGTCTAGTTTTAATCTGGAAACAAAAGGAACCCTGTTGGCTTTTGTAGTTTTACTTAGCCTGTCCTGGCAAATGCAGACAACTGCTGCTCTTTTCTTTTGCGGTTGTACATTTTATATAATAGTACTGAATGATGAAGTGCATCAAATAAACTATAAACCAGGGTTGTGGAGTCAGTCTGGAGGAATTTGAGGTGGAGTCAGAGTCAGTAAAAATTCTGATTCTGACCTCAATCTAAAATTTTAACTACGTAGTCCAACTGTGGAGCGTGATAGCTGCAATAACCACCAGATTTATGCTTAAATATAGATCATAAGTCTAAAAAGTGGTATGATGATGTATGTGGTGGTGATGAAAATCTTGGCTTTACCATTGTTAGTACATACTGAGTTCTTATGAAGGAGTCTTAGTTCAAGTCGGAGTCTTAAAAATTAAGGAGTCTTTGAGTTGAAAGTTTTGTGTACCGACTCCACGCAGGGCTGCCATGAACTGCTATGGTTCAGAGGGTTAGCACATGTAGGTTTTATGTTCCTGCCACTGATGGGCACGTATGCCTTAAGCGGTCCGTGAAAATAGTGGTTATTTGAAGATCATCTTAGAGGGAATTGCCAGGTTGCTGAATGAGTCAAGAGAGCCTGGAGAATGTATTTCTGGATTGGTGCTGTTAATTTGCAGGGAGTGTGATCGATAAATTAGAATGTAAAAGTAGCTGGTGTTACAGAGTGTTGTGACGAGTGGGTATCTGCATTGGTTTTAAGAGGGGAGGGTTGTATGCAGAACATTGCAGATTTGTGCATAATATTACGTAGTATTTCATTCTGGTGTTCCATCTAGTGGTGATTTGTAGCAGAACACACACACGCAGTGGTCTGGTGTCTGAAGGTAAAGCAATATTGTGTTTCCATGTCCATAGTTCCAACATTTTTGTATTTCTTACAGAGTCAACGCTTCATCTTGTGCTGAGGCTGCGTGGTGGAATGCAGATTTTTGTCAAAACTCTGACGGGCAAGACAATAACTTTGGAAGTAGAGGCTTCTGACACAATTGAAAATGTGAAGGCCAAAATTCAAGACAAAGAAGGTATTCCACCTGATCAACAGAGACTGATCTTTGCTGGAAAGCAGCTGGAAGATGGCCGAACCCTGTCAGATTACAATATCCAGAAGGAGTCCACCCTTCATCTTGTTCTCAGGCTTCGTGGAGGAATGCAAATATTTGTTAAGACACTTACTGGTAAAACCATTACTCTGGAAGTAGAGGCGTCTGACACAATTGAGAATGTTAAGGCAAAAATTCAGGACAAGGAGGGTATCCCGCCTGATCAGCAGCGTCTGATTTTTGCCGGAAAACAGCTTGAAGATGGTCGTACACTGTCAGATTATAATATCCAGAAGGAATCCACACTGCATCTTGTTCTCAGGCTTCGAGGAGGAATGCAAATTTTTGTTAAAACATTGACTGGCAAAACAATTACATTGGAAGTGGAAGCATCAGACACCATTGAAAATGTGAAGGCCAAAATCCAGGACAAGGAGGGTATCCCGCCTGATCAGCAGCGTCTGATTTTTGCTGGAAAGCAGCTTGAAGATGGCCGAACCCTGTCAGATTATAACATCCAAAAGGAATCCACTCTACATCTTGTACTGAGGCTTCGAGGTGGAATGCAGATCTTTGTCAAAACTTTGACTGGGAAGACCATTACTCTGGAAGTGGAGGCATCTGACACAATCGAGAATGTCAAGGCAAAAATTCAGGACAAGGAGGGTATTCCACCTGATCAGCAGCGTCTGATTTTTGCTGGAAAACAGCTTGAAGATGGCCGTACACTGTCAGATTATAATATCCAGAAGGAATCCACACTGCATCTTGTTCTCAGGCTTCGAGGAGGAATGCAAATTTTTGTCAAAACATTGACTGGCAAAACAATTACACTGGAAGTGGAAGCATCAGACACCATTGAAAATGTGAAGGCCAAAATTCAGGATAAGGAAGGTATCCCTCCAGACCAGCAGCGTCTAATCTTTGCCGGAAAACAGCTTGAAGATGGCCGAACCCTGTCTGATTATAACATTCAGAAAGAATCCACATTGCATCTTGTTCTCAGGCTTCGAGGAGGAATGCAGATCTTTGTCAAAACTTTGACTGGGAAGACCATTACTCTGGAAGTGGAGGCATCCGACACAATAGAGAATGTGAAGGCAAAAATTCAGGATAAGGAGGGCATTCCTCCAGACCAGCAGCGTCTGATTTTTGCTGGAAAGCAACTGGAAGATGGTCGAACCTTGTCGGACTACAATATCCAAAAGGAGTCGACCCTTCATCTTGTTCTGAGGCTTCGAGGAGGGATGCAGATTTTTGTTAAAACTCTAACAGGCAAGACCATCACATTGGAGGTAGAGGCTTCTGATACAATTGAAAACGTGAAGGCTAAGATACAAGACAAGGAAGGCATTCCACCAGATCAGCAACGTTTGATCTTTGCAGGCAAGCAGCTGGAAGATGGCCGAACTTTGTCGGATTACAATATCCAGAAAGGTGTGTATATTGTGGTTTTGTTCGGCGAATGGTTGTGTGCTGTGTGTATTTTGCTTGCAGTGTGTGTGTGTTTGGAGGTCCCTGAATATGCTGCTGTGCCTGATTCTTGTATTTTGTTTTAATATTTGTAGTAACGGCGAATTTTAATTTTAGAGTCTACACTGCATCTGGTTCTGAGGCTTCGAGGAGGCATGCAAATATTTGTGAAGACGCTCACTGGCAAAACAATTACTCTTGAAGTGGAAGCTTCAGACACTATTGAGAATGTGAAGGCAAAAATCCAAGACAAGGAAGGCATTCCTCCAGACCAGCAGAGGTTGATATTTGCTGGCAAGCAGCTGGAGGATGGTCGTACGTTGTCAGATTACAACATTCAGAAGGAGTCGACACTCCATCTTGTACTTCGTCTCCGGGGAGGGCAGGTGTAAATGTTCCGACTATTTTGGCTTTTGGAAATGTGAAACCTTAGTTTTATTGTTACAAATTTAACCTTAAGAAGGTTCATTTATGAACAAAGTCTTTGAGTGTCTTAAATGTGTTTTGATTAATGCTTTTTCACTGATAAAATCATTAATTCAAATAAAGGACATATATTAAAAGATTGTTTACCTTGTGTTCAGTTGTTTTCCCCAGTCATGTGAGAAACGGGATTTGAAGGTCATTCAAGGTCAGAAGCTGCTGATGTGTCCCATTTACTTTCATGTGCTCCTGGTTTGCTTGAACCTTCCAAAAGTCATATTCTGAAGTAAATGGAAAAGCAATGGTGATGCATTGAGTTTCAGACCATTCTGAATAAAAAAAGTTATCAAAATAGCTTCCTGCACAGTTTTCATAGCTTCCCTAAGATCATTTACATATGGCGTTCAGCCTTGATAGGAGAGTTTGATGAAATTTGTATGTAGTTGATAACAGTGATATGCCTTTATAATCTCTTATCACCTAGAAATAGGCACGATTATGTTGAGGCAATTCTTCATCTGAAAGATAGTAAAGTTCATGTATCGTGGAATGTACTGCCCTACTTGCTGTTTGAATCAGTTCTGCTGGAATATGATGAATACTTCAAGATTTTTATCTTAGCTTTCTGGTAGGGATGGCAGCATCCAAGATGCTGGTGGCTTCAGTGTGCATAACCCTATTAGCCCTATGTTCGTTTAATGGCATGTCTTGTTCAATCTGTAATAAATACTGCAGGAATCTGCAAGGGGATCTCTGTTCTTATCCTTCACTAAGTTAACTCTTAGGCTGCTAACCCTTTGTACAGTCATTCGTGCCTTTATGCAAGACTGATATTCCATATTGTTCTTGTTTCAAGTTTATTAATTTTATCTTTCAAATATTCTGTTTTCATTCATGAAATGTGTACTAGTGTCACTTCTTGACATGTTTGGTGTGCATTACTTCGGCTTGGATCCTGTAGCTATTGCAGTTGAACATGCTTCCTTTGGTCAACAAACGTAGGTTTGTACTCAAGGAAGTATTTTTATGTTTTAGGAATATGTAAATGGACGCTGGACAATGGCAGGTGTTCATGGAATATTCCACAAAATATTACAATAATTTGATAATATGAGTAATGCCAGCTGAGAAAGCTGGCTGAAGCAGTAGCACTCAGGATGCCTGTGGGACATACGAAGTTTGAATTTTGGCTGGAACATGGATTGCTGATGTGCTTTTGTGCTTTTCTGTAGTCCTTGGAAGTGCTGGGTGTGTTATGTTACTTCTAGGCCAGAGAAGTGTCTGTCAACATCATTTTCCATTTCATTTATGTGTTTCATCCTTTTATTAATCTGTAGACTTAGATACTGGTGACCAGGTGGGCTAGCATGTTGTCATAGTACTCATTTTGTGGTAAGTTACAGGAAGTTGATTACAGTAAGTTGATTTTAAGTCGAGGGAAATTTATAGTCAAAAACTGCATAAATGTAACGTCGTGACATGTAAGTAGATGCTAGAGGAATTGTCTTTGCTTTGGGTCATATATAGACATCTAATGACAAGGGTGGATTTATGCTTGTAATAGACAAATGTTTAAGTGGTGTAGGTTACTGGGATGATGTGGTTGCGGCTCGCCCTTGAGACCGCAGCATCATGTTCTCAGGTGGCGCAAACATGATTATAGATATGACCAATATGCAGCTTACATATTTATATTTCAAATACCATTGGCCATGTCTTTATTGGCTGTTACTGTGTTGAACAAGTTTTAGTTTTAGGCTTGTAAAGATCATCAAAAGATTGATCTTGGCAGCTCTTTCTTGGATTTCGTATTTGTTTTGCCATTGGGTTTATGATGTGTCCAAAACTTTGGTAGTCTGTTTTTCTTTACCCTCTTAATATGTTTGTTGCAAGTGCTTTAGATAGCAATATTTCCATGGAAAGAAGGAAAGCATACGGTTTGGTTATGTCTGCATGATTGATGATCCTGTTTTGTAAATCTTTGCAGTAGTCCACGAACTCTCATTTGTCCTGCTTCCAAATGTTGATCTTTTTCTTCATTGAAAATGCATATCATGCTTCCATATCTGAGGGTATGGCCTCACTGCATGTGTTACGTGGAGGTTAATGGTTTAGCAGGTGCGTGGAGGGAATGCGATCTTAATCTGCAAGAAGAAATTTATCCACGCGGCTGCTTAGAGAGAGGAGGGGTTGGTGATATTGCCTGGATACGGTTCTTGTTCATTAAAATGGCATTCCCTCCATGCACCTGCTTCCCTGCTGACTTCCAAGCAACATGCCTGCAGTGTGTCCATATCCTAAGTGTGGTCTTTAACGTATCAATCATTTTGTCTGTGTTGTCACATGTGCTGAAATCTCATGGCATTATGCCAATTGTAATCAGATTTGAATCAAGTTGAAGCACTATGTGTCATAGCCTGGAGAATGTTGAAGGTGCAAGTCATTTCATTTTGCCAGCACTGAACTGCAAACTTGCAGTTTACACTGTACTACCATTGCTTGTGGTTATTCACAGCCTGGATTGCATGAGTGTGTGATGAAACTGTGGCTGGGTTGATAGTTGCTGAAAAATAATCATGATTGAGATCACTACTGGGAAGCTCTTCCAAAAGCATTGGATGTGGCATGTGTTGTGAGTTGTCCTTTCTGTACTTGAGGTGCTAGCCTTGGGAAATTCTCTTTCAGAATTAGAAGGATTTGATTGTGAAATAATTGCCTAGTTTATAAAGCAAATGTTAGATGAAGGTATTCTTGGGTAAAATCTTTAATTGGAGCTTGTGTTGGTTTGGTGGTGCATTCAGAATGGTAATATTGAAGGGAGTGTTTATGAAGATTCAAGTCTTCAGGGATATAACACTGTGTAACTGGGTTAGTTTCTGACATTTGAAGGATTTGAGTGCCTTCATCTTCAGGGTTGGGTTTTCTTGAAGTGCAAGATTTTGAGGATGCAGGCATCATGATCCATCAGAACATCAGGTACTAACCGAACTACATATACATGTCCCCCAGAAAACTTGAATGTTACCTTAACATCTTTTGTATGTCTGAGAGAGGGGCAAATCCTAGGTTATATATATGTAAACAAAACGTTGGGTTCTCCTATCTGCGTTGACCACCTATGCTCTCCGCTGCCCTGTTATGTTCTTCATTTAAAAAAGGTATTAATTATGTAATATAAAACTGTCATTGTACAGAATTGCAGGACAGTTACAGCTTCCATTAGGTGTGAATTTGGTGGATGAATACAAGGACGAAGCATGCAAGTGGACATTGCATTTGAGCAGATAGAAAGCTTCAAGGTTGGGAGTCCTGGGTTTAAATCTGAGGCAGAACATCAGATATTGTATCTGATGTCTTTTGTTGTATTCCTGAGGCCATCCAGTCTAATACAAAGACAATACCTCAAATTTATCTCAACTGTGCCCTTATTAAGTGGTATTCCTTTATAAACTATCAAATAACATTTTTGTGAGTATAAAAGTATCTCTTCATTTTTTCTGCTACAGGTGTTGGTTAATCATTTAACCACCATCAAGGTGATGCACAAGTCTACATACAGAGAAATATTGATTCATATGGCTTGTGTAGTATAAGTATAGAGGTTTAACATAAAAACTATGCTATTAAGTGTATCCCTGCAGCAAAATACCCATTTTGCAATATTACTTGGGTATCTGTTTGCCCATATGAGTTAAAATTCTTATATTTTTCCAGGCATTATAGTGTTTGTATAAAAGATGAAAATTATTACAACAGTAGCACTAGCAACTTCTGTGTTTACATACATAATTATTTCTACTGAAGTCTACTATAATGTGTGGAATATTGTACTTTTCCATTGATCCAATTTTGTCATGCACCATAATGTAGATCATATTTGTCATCGTCTCATGTTCGTACATTGTAGTGTGAGACTGTAATGTTAGACTTGCTAATTGTGATGCTTGTGTATCTTGTGTGATCTGTTGTTAGGTGTAATGTTATGTGACTGTACAGATGGTCTGTTCCTGAATAGTGCTTTTAATCTAGACTGTATACAGTAGAAGCCATATGAACTCAATATTGCTATATATGTGGACCTTATGTCTCCCTGATAATAATTAAATAATTAACCAAAACGTGTAAGAGAATGAATAAACAGGTATTGTTATCTACTTAAAAGTGTGCCTTGATGGTATATAGTGGGGTGGAGTCATTAATTGCCATTATCAAAACGGTCGGCTGTATATGGCAGCTGTCATCTAACAACCCCAACGAAAGAAAAAAAGAAGGAAAGCAAGCAATGGGTGCATACATTTAACTTGGGCGCGTACTGAGGTGACAGAAAACAGAGCTGTACATTCTCCCTCCCCACGTACATTTCTAACTACGCCGCTATTCTAGGTCCAAGGCACAGTTGAAGGTACTATGGATCGGTGAACGACATAGGAAGCCGTGCTTCAGTAAACAAATATGGCGGTTGGTGAAAATGTGTGTGTGTGTGATGTATTTTTGTTTAAACACTGGTTCGGCTGTAAAACGTACTAACCGGTGAGTAGCGCCTCACTTTCTGAGGATTGCCGTTGTGTGAAATATATGTCGTTTGAGACTACTTCAAGACGTGGTTTAGTACGGAATGTAGGCCATTTGATGCTTATTGCCACAGAAGGCAGCTGTGCTATTCTTCGTAGTAGTTTGACACTTCTTTGTGTTACACGTTACACGTGCAGTGATTTTTCCGTTTAATGTATTTTATGACGTGTAATAACAAGAACAGCGTTTTGTAGGCTGCGAGAGCCGCTGCTCCGTTTAGTAACATAACTGACCCATTTCAAAAATATTTTAGAGTTTAAGGAAATCAGCAGTCCATGTTCATGAATACCAGACTTTGTCACGATATTGTTCAATGCATAAACACTGTTGGTGGTGAACGACCAGTTATGGTGTAGTGGGGCGTGTATAGCGCTGCATAATCCGGACCTCTGACAGCATGGCTGAAGCAACCAAGAATAGCGATCCATGTCATTCGATTGTATGAGCCAGTACACATATTCATGAGGATTCAAAGAATATGACATTACTTTAATCATCTATAGCAGTTCTAAGAATTGGTGATGGTATAGTTACCTCCTCTTCCGTGATGTGCTTGGTGTTTCATGACATGTTAGCACTCTTTATCCTTATGTTCATTGAACTCTGCCATTCTGTATTTATTATATTCCAGTAAAATACACTGGTTATGTAATATACACCTCATTAGTTTACATTATACTTTCTCAGACATGTTTCGGCTCTGATTGAGCCATCAGCAGGGAGGTAGAATTCAAGGGATTGTACCTGAGTACTGCATACATTTGTGTTCCAGAATGCAACTCTTGTACCTTCCATGTACAAGATATAGTGGTACTGGACCCAGATTTGCCAGTTCAACATTGATCTTATGTGTATATATGTATATGTATGTGTATATATATACAGGATAATCAATACTTTGATTATTAGAGAATGTTACAATTAAAAAGGTAATAAGCTTGTTTGATATATTTATTTATCATAAAACACAGACTTGTATTTGAAACTATCAGTTAATGTTGTATGTGCATTTAAACATCCATGGCATGTCATTAATCCTTATCATGAAAGTGTCAAATCCTGTAGAAAAATGTTCAATAGATGATAACTAAATATGTCAATAAAGCTTAGTACCTTTTAAAATGTAATATTCTCAAATTATTAAAGTTTGAACTTTTATATATATGTATATATATGTGTGTGTGTGTGTATGTGTGTGTATATATATATATATATATATATATATATATATATATATGGGATCACTGTTGAACTGGCCAATTTGTGTCTAGTACCAAAATATCTTATACATGGAAGCTACATGAGTTGCACTGTCTAATGAAAATAAAACTCCTATATCGTGTGTAATCCCCTGAATTGTATCTTCCTGACGATGGCCCAATCAGAGCCGAAACATGTTGGAGGAAGTATAAGGAGGAAAGGTCTTGGTTTCGATTCGTGATGGAATTATTGGGGGTTTTAGTTGATTTAATCCTTCCAGCCTCACTATGGCCCTTGAGTCATCTTAGCTTGTAACAGAAATGAGTACAAGGGATACTTCCTGAGGGGGGGGGGGGGATGGTAAAGGTGGCCTGTGGGTATGGCTGACAACCTTACCGCCTTGTTGTGCCGACTGTCTAGAAATTCTGGGAGGCAGAACGTCCTGCAGCCCAAAGGGGGTGTCCAGGCCTGTAATAGGGTAGTTTTATCTTTACCCGCACAGTTCGCTGTAATCCACCTTGCTTATTTTGAGCAACGTAAATGATTGTTACGTTATTAAACATTGCAACTGGCGTAGATTGCGAAGTTTGAACGACGGCATTATTGTGAATAATTAATTTGGGAGGGAAGCAGTGCCGGTAATTTATAAGTACTATGTCAGCATTTGAGGAGACTGAAGAAAATCGCGAAGTAATCCAGTCTTCGTACCGAGATTTGAATCCTAAATCTTCCGAATATGAACGAATGCTCAACCGTTATGGCCAGTTAACCTACTGAAGCTACAGCGATTGTCGTCTTCATTGTATCATATTCAGTGCTCCAGAAACAGTTAACAAAAGCCCCACATCCGTATTGTCACGGTGTGCTACGTACAAATATTATAATTGCCGGCGTTCTGCCTCGCGAAAGAGTATTTCTGGAGGCCTGATAACTATGTATATCAGGATTAATTCCACAAAGTCTCCAGCTTCAGGTAACGTTAGCGAGTCTGGTCTGATGTCAGAAGTCGGGACAATGCCCGCATTCGTGTGCGCGTAGATCAGTGTGCTTCTGAAGTCAGAGCGGTGGAGGTGCCAGTGTTCGTCTGGTTACGTAGTAGCTGCAAACTTGTGATTGAGGTAGGAGGACCGTATGGTTTGTGAGACGCGCGCTGGTGGTTGTCATGCAAAATGACGGGGATGTTGTGGATGTAATCCTGCTACAAAAGGGAACTTTTGTGTGTAGCGAGCTTGGTGGAGGATATGCTTGGTCCGTTAACATGCGTGATTCTTGTTTGCGTAGAAGTCTGTGCGTTACCATGTTGTATTCTCTAACAGATAGATAGGAAAGGACCTGTTTCTCGGTCGAGCGGGTTGACTAATATTCCGTCGATGATGAAGAAGCAGCTGTTAACAGAATAACTTAACATACATTTATTTAAAAGGTAAAGGTTCACCCTATAACAGGCCCTGAGGGCCCAAGAGGGGGAGTAGAGGTATAGCTCTACCCGTTCGTAAGCCTCGGCACGAGGAGGGGATGAGGTGGCTAGCCCCACGCCCCGGCCGCTTTACCCCCAGGAAAGAGACCCGCTACCCATTGTACAGGAGGCTGGGTGGGCCCCAGGGCCCGTCTGGACGGCTGCGGAAAATCTCGCCCCCACCGATATTCGATCCCCGGACCGTCCAGCGCGTAGCGAGTCGCTATACCGACTAGCTATCCCGGCCCGCACATACATTTATTTGCAAGTATCAAATTACAAATGGTAGCGTAGCAGACAAATTGAATACGCAACGCCGACGTATGATAGTAACGTGACATTTAACATTGAACAGTGCATACAACAAAAAGAGAGTACCTGGACGCCTTGCGGGAGTATAGTGTATAGCCGCAGGTCGCATGACGTATGAGATTTTTCTAGATATTTTATTGAAAAGTAGCTTCAGCTTGTGTGGACCTTGCTTAACCGTCGGTGTTTTTCCAGGGCTTCCAAATTTCTCTGTCCGCCTGGGGTGGTGAAGTCTGTACTGATCTACACTGTGTAAGTGGAACCGTATCCTGTCTGTTAGTTCCAAAATATCAGTGGTGAAACCGAGTTACAATGCTTTTGTTTACTCGCGTCCTGCGGCTGCAGACGCACGCCACCTTTATACTAGAGCTACCTAACGTATTGCCGATGGAATTGTGTACATATTCGATTACGGTATTTTGTGTGTAGAAGGGTACAAATCGGAAAGGCCCTGTACGCTATGGAAGTAGAAGTATTAGTATTAGTATTGGCGGCGGCGGCGGTGGTGGTGGTAGCAGCAGTAGCAACATTAGTAATTAAAAACTGTGATCGAGTCATGCCATGCACAGTCGAACTCGGTTAAAACATCATGAAAGGGACTGAATATTTTGTGTCAGTATAAACGAGTGTTGTTGTAACCGAGGGGTATAATGTTATGGTTAACAGTGAGGAATTAATTGGTAGCACAGAATATCTGACGTTATAGACGAGGTGTCGTTATAACCGGGTTCGACTTATAAAGCTTTAAGGGTGAAGTTTTCCGCCACATGTTTGACTAAGGAAAATTTAAATGATGGTGATGACCGTTTGATGGTAACCACTTCTAGTCATAATAATGACTAGTGCGTTGGTGGTTGTATTAACTACCGCCCCCTGTAAATTGTATGTACTCTCATCGGATTGTGGGCCACGGCTGACCGTCATCAACTGTGCAGATTCTGTATTGTGCAGCGATTGGATAGCGATACTAATATCCTACTATAATTCAGCTGAGGGAGATTTGTGGAACGTTTTTAGCCGTCCATCAATAACAAATCCAATAACTAAATCAGATTAATATAGAGCTGCTGCCAACAGATCCAGTTATCAGTATGTACGTCTGTCTGCATAGTCCTGGCGATAGTGTAGTTAATAGTAGGCAGGGGAGTCTAGCATTTGGAAGCGTAGTCGAAACCTGTCGGCGGTTATTGTTAGAATGGAGGTGTTCCACAAAGACTTCAGTTTAGTTTGCTTGCTAATAAGAGGTCTGATAAACTGTCTTAACATTAAGAGTAGGAATGCATGAGCTCGTTTTTGACTAGGACTGTTTAGACTGCTGTTTGACTAGGACTGTTTAGACTGCTGTTCGACTAGGACTGTTTAGACTGCTGTTTGACTAGGACTGTTTAGACTGCTGTTTGACTAGGACTGTTTAGACTGCTGTTTGACTAGGACTGTTTAGACTGCTGTTTGACTAGGACTGTTTAGACTGCTGTTTGACTAGGACTGTTTAGACTGCTGAAGTCTGAAGTTGAGTGCACTTGATAGACAAAAAGTTGTACTTTTACGCGCCATGAAGGTATGTGGGGAAGTGGAGGTAAAGGTCCGTCCATTCCAGTGGTGTAGCTGAGTGTTTTTGATGCCTGGGGCGATTTAGCACAATGGCTGCCCCTGGCAGAAGTATAAAGTTAAAAAAATCACAGTTACATACTTAAATGCCTTTTATTTGGCTTAGTAACATACAATGTTTTGAGTGTAGATCTTTTTTTTTGTTAGAATATTCATTTTGCCGCCCCTTTGACTCTGCCGCCCGGGGCGGCTGCATTTCTCGCCATCCCCTAGTCACACTCCTAATTAATTCTTAACACCTGCACTAGATGGAGGTGTCAGTAGATGTGAACACATTGTTTCAGAACTCTTATGTGAATTTATTGTTACGTCTAAATACGGAATTAAACACCGAACTAAATTTACTTAATTTCATCCGATAATACTGCATATAACCACTGTCTGGAGTTATCTCCATTGCTTTATAAATACTTTTGATTAATCAAGTTTAGGTTTCAGATTTATGCATTGTTATCCACCTCTGCACCGCAAGGTAGAAGAGGATCGGACTAAGTGAAGTGAAGTGAAGCATTTTTATCCGTACTTCGCGACTCTTTACGATAGCTGTATCGGAGCAGCTTCTTCTTCTTCACATATATGCACTTACTACGTTATAAAAATCTGTGCTTCTTTGCGGAGCGGAGGCGGAAGCTTGCCTTTAAAGTATGATGAACAATTTCCGGTTTTTCGTGAATATATAACATGTTGTATGCAGTCAACAGTTTCACTGTTACCGTGCGTTGTTACTCTGTCTTTCCACCAAACCGTTCACTGTATTAATTTAACTTAACGTGATTCTGAAAATCAGTTATTCCTTTTCTAAGACGCGGTACTTATACACACATAATTACTGCATTACCAAATTGTGGGCTGCACAGCCCTTCCATATTGCAGAAAGCTGAGCAGTTCTCAAGGTCAGAAGCAGAGAAGCTATTTCTAATTTCTTGGCAGGTAGACTCAAATGAAGCCAAAACGAACAAGAAGTGTGTCTTGAAAACGTGTAATTATTGGGGCCATACATGTGTAAGGGTGGTTGGGTCCGTGCTGGTCGACAGTAACCAGCTGGTCACTGATTTCTTAGTCATCCTCTGTTCCAGTGACGTTGTTTGTAGGTTAACGGTGATTTTAAGCAGTAACAGCGATCACTGGAACCGATACGGACTGTAATCCTTGCTGTTAAAAGTTACTAGCTTCCTGTATAGCCGTAGAAGCTAGGGTGTGGACGGGATGAGAAAGGGAGAATATTTTATTGTTCACATGGAGGGGGTGGGGGGATGCTGTTTGTGAAGAGTGCAGGTGAATTAATACGCATTATTACATATAATGTTGCCTCTTATGTTGTATGGGTGTGAAAGTTGGGATGTCACGTTAAGGGAAAAACAGTGATACAGGATATTTGAAAACAGACTGCTGAGGGGAATGTTTGGATTGGAAGGGTTGAAGTGAGAGGTGATTTAGAAATATGCATGGTGGGAAGCTTCGTTGTCGTTTTCTCTGCAATTTTTATCTGAAACTTTTTTCAACTCATGAAGAATTTGGCGAGATAGTATTGTAAATTTACGTAGGCGTAAATTTAGTCCTATGTAAAGTGCCTGTTACTTATGTCCAGTTTTAACCAAACTTTTTCTTTCTCACAATTTCACGAAAATCCGTCCCCTGAGAGCCTAGTCGTTCCGTACATAAGGCAGAAGTACGTACAGACAGACATGACGAGTGTAAGAGTAGCTTTTTAAAACTTTCCAAACGTGCCTAAAAAATTAAATAGTTTACATACCATTGCTAGATAATATATGGAGTTGACAAATCGTCGTTAAATAATTCATGAAACAAAATACGAACGAGGAGTGTAAATTTGAAGATCTCGTAACTCATGTGCAGAATACATTATGTGCTCGGATTTGGAATAGCTTTGCGCCCTTCGTGACTACAATTCAGGTAAATCCAGTGTAAGAGGAATAGAGTTGGGGTTAACTTTTCGGCTGTGTAGAAAAATACGACGATGTGGGTTCGGGACCACGAAGACTTCGATGTTGTGGATGTTCTTATCCAGCACACGAAACGAAGCTTTTGTAGATCTGACTCCACTTATGCTGCATTTTAGTCGCGTTTGCAAAATTATGGCAAGCGGCTATTCGCTTCGTCATGTCTGTCTGTCCTCCTCGAATAACTCGGCTCTCATTGGACGGATTTTTATGAAATTTGATATTTGAGTATTTTATGAAAATCTGTCGAGAGAGTTCAAGTTTAATTACAATCTGACAAGAATAAGGGGTACTTAGATGAAGATGTATGTACATTTGTGACAATATCTCGATGAATGCTTCTCAGACTGAGAAATTTTTCGGACAAAAATTGTAGAGAAAATCAAAACACACATTTTATATTCAATAACCCTTTTCGGAAAGTCGTGCCGTTTAGGAGATAATATGAAAAATATATGGTAGAGGCGGACAGACCACAGACGACAATATAATAGGGCGCATGCGCGTTGCGTGCTGGCCGACTAAGGCTGCAGACACACACTCAGAATGTGTAATACTTTTCACCGGCAACAATGGTTACGCGAATGCGCCTCAATGTTGCGTTTATACGTACGCTGCGTGTCTTGTTTGAGCTGTATTAATTAGTGAAATTTTTTCAAGGGTTATTATATTCATTACGCGATCGCGCGCGTGTGTTTAAATTCAGTAACATACCTAATTACGTATTTCGCTCTTCATATGTTATGGGTAAGGTAATATGCTCATTTAACAGTAATAATTTGCATTTTGTGGCTTTGGGCCAGTTCCCCTGTAACTTTTGCCAGTACTTGTGATTCACCCATCTGTATATTTTACGACAGTTCTATGCCAGGGTTTGAGATATCGGCTGTATGTTGATTTTGCGAAAAGGGCGTTGTCCCGGACACGTCACGCCATCATTTTGTATGTACCATTGCCTTTCTTTCTAATCCACTTCTTCTTCAATCGATCGGTTGGCCTTTTCCCTTTCATGTCACCTCACTTCTGTTCTCATTTCTTGGTTGAAACTGCAGAACTGCGGTGGAAATGGAAAGACATTGGACTGTAGACAGTTATCACGGACTATGTATATACAGCCCCACCCTTAACCACTCCCAGAACTGTAATGTTATTCTACAGTTCGTGTTCATCTAACTTAGGCGTACGTTGTACTCAGCTTCACAGAATCAAGTACTTGCACTGCATCTTTGTATCGTTTAAGATCGCTCCTGCTGTACTCCTTGCAATTATGTGCCGGGTCGTGTTCACGTACTGTGCTCCGTTTACCTTTCTCTTTATTAACATTCCTTTCACTCGTCAGTACGTTTCTGTGTGAATGCGTCTGTAGACATTAACATTTTGCTGGAAACTTCTTTATTTTGGGCACGTGTAGGGATAATTACACACTTTTGTCCAGTGTGACCATAGGCGTAACGTCGGGGGGGGGGGGGAGGGGGCCCAACCCCCCCCCCCCCCGGCCGCAATATTTTGTGTACCTAAGAATAGTTATTTTTCTGGCTGCTGAGTTGAGGTGGGGCAAATAGAAAAATTGGGATGGGCGTGGGGGAAGGGGTGTTTGTATATAAAGGACTGCTTCAAACCCATCTTCTCCCACTTTCTGACTTCACTTCTTCGTAAGCTAAAATTTCTAATGTCCATGGTCTTCCGCCGGCGGCGTGGATGTCTGTGTCTTGTGAGTGTTGTGTGTGTTCTGGTAGAGGTATCTGTGTCGGGCTGATCACTCGTCCAGAGGAGTCCTACCGAATGTGGTGTGTCTAACTGTGATGGTGAAGCATCAATAATGAGTAGGCTGTGGCTGACAAGGGGCTGTTGCACCACGGAAAATAAAAAAGAATATCCATGGTCGAGGTTGCCCCCCCCCCCACCGAAATATTATTAGCCAAGTTACGCTTATGAATGTGACAATGAATATATTCTATTTTGCAGTAAGAACTGCCAACATTTCTTCTAAAAATCACTGCAGAAGTAAGTCTATTCAGATGCTTTAGAAAATGCGAGTTGCACAGCGATACAACTAACTTACATTGCGTGTATTGGTTTGTTGCCGATCCCAGTGGCCGCGCGGTCTAAGGCGTGGGTCTGGGGCCGGGCGCTTGCTGGGATTGTGGGTTCGAATCCCACCGGAGGCATGGATGTTTGTATTGTACAGTGTTTATGTTGTCAGGCAGAGGGCTCTGCGACGGGCTGATCCCTCGTCCAGAGGAGTCCTACTGACTTTGGTGTGTGCCTGAGTGCGATCAAGTGAAATCACAAAACCCTCGACACCTGGTGTGAAGAAGTAGGTAGTAGAGGGAAGGACTAATTAAAGTAAAGTAAAGTAAAGTAAAGTATTGGTTCTTTTCATTCGTGCGAAATGGGGTGGTGCTGAATTCCTGTTTGAAAATTATGTTGAGTCGGGTTTATTAGGTAAGATAATTCCATATGAGAGTGTTGCGTGTTGGTAGCTTTTAATTACTTCTGTGAGCTGCTTGTATTCAAAGTTTAATGGGAAAGTAGGACAGGATCCATCAACTGCCTTCCGCTAACCACGTATTTGACCTTGGGAATGTTATAAAGTAAGTCACTTGTTCAGGCTTTCCACAGCGGTGCGTTCTATGAAAGCTCTTACCACCCCCATACATTAATTACTGGAACACTTACATACCCTGCGCTGTGAGACAAGGAACTACGAATTTTTGATCGAACGACATTTGTTACCCACTGTACTGTTATAGTGAAGTCGACCGGTAAGGATTTGAGACGAATACTGGAACACGATATTATTGATTTCAAAATACATTATTTTTGAATGAAACTTAAAATGAGTAGCGGTAAAGCTCTACAGAAATACAACCTTCCATGAGTGATTTAACCTTTTACAGCCTAGCGGTAACTTTATATACGACCAGGTTTAACATTAAAAAATTCTACGTGGTGCCCACATTGCGTTTATGTGTTTTGTACGGATCTCAGAACAAACAGCAACTTTTGCCTTATAAAATATTAAGAGACTGGTTTTTATAACCGAAGTGGAGAGTGTTTACAGCGCGGTACGTACTGAGCCCTTGTATAAAACAAATACGCTTCGTTTTTAAAGGGTTAAGGCTTCTGCCGCGGTGTAAATGAGATCTTCGCTCCTCTGGGATGTTACACAGCGTAAATTGGTAGTTAGTTACCGACGTTTCGGGACAAACTCTCTGTCCCATCCTCAAGGGTCAGGCAGTCCGAGACACTTGGAGATGGGACCGATGGGTTGTCCTGAGACGTTGGTAACTAGCAACAAATCTACGCTGAGTAACGTCCCAGAAGAACGAAAATCACAATTGTTCATTATTTTTCAGTGATATACTTCACTCTGGGGCCTTTTCTATAATACTGTTTCTAGAGTTGATGGGAGGGGTGTCACTATTCATAACGTATGGGGCTACTTGTACAGGAAACTTTACATTGATCGCAGTTGGGTTTTTATCCTTCTGATACTTGTGCCCTGTCAAAAATGGACAGTGGGCCTAAGTGTTTCAATCGGAAAAGTCCGAAATGTAATACTCAGAATAAATATTATTTGTTCACTTGTTTCTCGCTTGTTTCACTCCTCTCCCATCAAATCCTCCCTGGTCTGATCACCCGAATACTATTCGGTGAGCAGTACAAATCATGAAGCTCCCCATTATGTAATTCTCTCCAGTCTCCTGTTACGTCTTCCTTTTTAGGGTGAAATATCGTCGTCAGGACTCCATCCTCGAACACCCTTAACCTTTGTTCTTCCCTTAATATGAGCGACTAAGTTTGACACCCATATAAAACAGTGGACAAAAACATGGTACTGTGTATTTTAATCTTTATATTTGTTTGGTAACAAACGGGACGACAGAGATTCTGTAGCGAATGGTAGCAGGAATTCTATGCATTTAGTCTGATATTTTAATTTTTTATGGATGCAATTTTGATTTGTTACTGTCGTTATCAAGTATGTGAACTGTACCACATTTTTAAGTAATTAACTGTGTGCATGTTGTGATTTTGTCCTGCATTCCTTGCACTGGACATGAACATGCAGGGCTACTTCGTTGAAGTGCTTGTCGTAATTTGTACCATGAAAACGAATAAGAGTGGGTTTATAAATTCGATACTGGCCCTGAAGGGTCGCATGTAATTACCCTGCGCCTTGTCTGTAGAACCAGCAGTTTGGAAATATTACTAACAGCGGTGACTCATGCATTGCCTTCTATATGTCAGGTTTATTAGACTTTATGACTTTTGTAGATCTGAAGTTAGCACTAAAGTACATAATTTGAACTTCGACACTTTGACGCAGTTTTCTAAGATAATCAGCAAAACTTCCCTCGTATCGCTTTGTTAAGTGAAATATTCAACAACAGAGTTATTTGCAATTTGCATGGCCATTTACACGATGCAGCGGAGGAACTGCACCTACAGACTGACACGTACATTGGCAGAAGTCCATTAAGAGCGCCGTACAAAACTGCCGTGCAGGTTGCCGCTAAAGCACGGCGGCGAGCTGTGTGATATCCGTAGACCTGCCTGGTTCGTACGACTCACGTACTGTTAAATAATTAAATCGTTCGTAGTCCTTCCCTTTTCTATCTACTTGTTCACAGTAGGTGTAGAGGGTTTTTATTTTCACTTGATCGCACTCAAACATACAGCACAGTCGGTATGACTCCTCTGGACGAGGGATCGGCCCGTCGCAGAGACCTCTACCTGACAACACTAACACTGTACAAGAGACAAACATCCATGCCCTCAGTGGGATTCGAACCCATGATCCCAGCAAGCGCTCTGCCGCAGACCTACGCCTTAGACCGCGCGGCCACTGGGATCGGCGTTAAATAATTAAAGGGCATAAAGATGGGTTGGGTAGGCAGCATGCATAATACGTAGAAGCATGTTACATCTATAATATAAAATATTTTATTTAAATTGTATGTTATGTAATTGATGGAATGTTGTGGAGGACCGAGGTGTTGAAGATGCTTTGAAATGAAAACGGATTTTGGGGAAACAAAACGTGGTGATATGAATTCAGTCGAACGGGCGTGTGTTGGCTCTTTAAACTGAAAGTGAGATTATCTGACAGATTGTCCGCAATAATTGTAACACTGGAGACCAATATAATTTGATATACACATAAAAAACACATATATTAGAAGTGGTCCGTACCGGCCCTGGGGCCCACCCAGCCCCCTGTACAATGGGTACCGGGTCTTTCCAAGGGGTAAAGCGGCCGGGGCGTGGGGTTAACCACACACCCCATCCCGCGCCGAGGTTAAGGGAAGAGTAGAATTATACCTCTACTGCCTCTCTGGGCCTTCATGGCCTGTTCCAGGTTGAACTTTGCCTTTTTACCTTTCATTCTTAGAAGTGTAATAATTACATAACAGAACCAGTTGGTAAAGAGCGCGTTATTGTGTGGCAGTGTAGTTGTATTGCCGCTAAGTTGTTGGAAAATTTATGACCCTTCGTACGTGTTTCCTGTAAAAGCGAGTCGTCTGTCTGTCTGTCTGTCTGTCTGTGTGAAGAAGAATGCAGGTAAACATCTCAGCATAGATAGTAGCGCCTGCATATGACAACAGCGCGCACCCTTGCCGTGTGGGAAGTGTTTCCTTGAAAAATAATGCCAAGTCCATGTCGGCTGTATTAACGCTACCATTCCACTGAAATCGATAAGGAAAGGAGTACAGTGATAAGCAATTCCCTTGAGAGTGTTTAGAAAGCGCGGTAGTACTGATAAAGTGGGGCCTGTTGTTTAAACAAACGATAACAAGAAGACAGTTATGTGTCCTGAAAACATAAACATCTGCGTTCCTACCGTAAACGTGTTTTGTACTGGCATTTATTCCCGTAAGAATCTTCTTTAAACTGGTTTGTTGTAAACGAATTGGAAAACTTTCGATGTATTGCTTTGTAGTGTCATTGAACTCCACTTTCTTCTGTTTCCTAACCGTTGCTTGTTCCAGGCCGTGTAACATCTTTGTCAATTCAGTAGTATAAAGTGCTTTGAAATTTCAGCGTAAAATTTATTATTGTACATCCTGTATGCAACTGATGCACATAAATGAGCTTATTACCAACAAATTGCATTTGTTCTTGAATAGAGAACTACTCGTACGTGTTTTGGCTATTACTTATAGCCATATTCAGGGAACAACAGTATGTACTAAAAGCGTATACATTGGTGTCATAATGGTATACTGATATCGTCGTCGTCGTCGTCATCATCATCATCAACATCATCATCATGAGCTGTGAAGTGTTAGGCGTAGTGCCTGTTCTTTATCCCTCAAGGTGAAGCTGGTCCTTCCGTCTTTTCCTGGGGCGTCCTATGTGTCTCTTCCCCCTTGCCCTATATTGCAGTGCCTGTTTGGGTATCCTGTCTGTGCCCGTTCTCTCTACGTGTTTGTGGCCATTCTCGTTGGTACTGTTTTTCTTCGAAAAGAGGGTGGCAATCCCACCACTAGACTTACCCTGCGAAATGCCAGTAACCTATCCGGGGTACATGCTAACCTACTCATAAAACCCTCACAAGGAAGAAACGGAAAGACAGTAGACAGGCTGGTGGCATTGTATTTTGCCAGTTACAGTCTGACAAAGCTGTGTGCTAACGCTGTGTGTAGCTTTGTGTATATATTGGTGCTCCCTGAAGATAGCTATAAATAATAGCCGAAACATGTAGCAGTGGTTATCTATTTATGGACAAGTACAATTGTTGGTAATAAACTTATTTATTCAGCGTGAAAGTTCGGTAATTACCATCTCTAGCGATCATTTCCATAGGTAATGCTTACATTGATTTACTCTTGTACACTGCAGCCCTTGAGGGATGCTATGAAGTCACAGATTAACTGAATATTCACATCGGAATCCCGATAAGTTTTTGGATGCCAGCTTGATAGAATGGGCGGTGCTGCTACCTAGTTATAACTTTTTATGAACAAAGACCAAGGCTGCAATACCGACTGAATCGTAGGTACTTAGTAGTTGATGTATAACGATGGAGTGTTTTCTGCAATTGCTGCTACGGGGCGTACGTATTCGTAACTAAAAGGGCTTGTTGCGTAGGGACAGAAACACGCCAGAATTGCAGCATAGCGATTGGGAGTTGGGGCTGCATGACCTAAGAAACGCGATTCGTTCCCTGTCAGGGGAAAGAGATTTTTATCTTCTTCAAAACTTCTAGACCGGCTCTGGGACCCACGAAGCTTTCTATTCGATAAGTAACGCGGGCGATTTGCGCGGTGGTGAAGTGGCCGAGGCATGAAGCGCACCTCTGAACTCATTTTAATGTTTAATTTAAGAATGAGGGGAGCTATGTCTCCCCTCGCCCAGTCACTTGTGGTTGTGCAGGTACCACTTTGCTTTTACCTTTACCTTTTAGGTTTTTACGTAAATGACACTACATATTCCGTCTGACACAATCTTTATTTCTTCTTCTTCTTCTTCTTCTTCTTCTTCTTCTTCTTCTAACAAACATTACATGTTTGGATCAAGCTGATCATCATCAGGTGTTTATTTATAGAAAAGTTAAAATTCAGTGTAAAAATGTAATTTTGCGAGATTCTAAACATTGTTTGTTGAAATATATATTTGCGTTTCCCTTTAAAACCGTATATTTTAAGTTCTTATATTTACCAAGGGTACGAATTTGACTCCTATGAATCAATTTGACGCTATCCATCCCACTGTGTGTAGAATTACATAAACAACGCTACGTTTTCCGTCTGACACAACCTGTATTTGCTATTAATTTTTTCAGACATTACATGTTTCGGTAAAGCTGATCACCCTCAAGTGTTAAAACTTAAAATTTAGGGTGAAAATTACATTTTTACCTTGAATGTTAGGTTTTAGCATGAAATAAACATCTGATGATGATCGACTTGATTAAAACATGTAATGTTTGAAAAAATTCGTAACAAGTTCAGGTTGTGTCAGACGGAATACGCAGTGTTCTCCAGGCATGTCCGCAGCTCAGCAGAGTGCGTGTTAAATCGGGTTAGTTTCAGTTAGTTACTTGTCTTCTTTCCTTAGAAAGTCAGTTAAAGCGCCGTTCACGGTTAGCCTACTTGCGCATGTAAACTGCCTGGATGTTATTGTTTGTGGGAAATTCCCGTGACCCGCTCTGTGGTCACCCCTGGTTCATTCAATATATACAGAGCTTTTACAGTGTCACGTACGAACTGTGTTAGTGGGTGGGAATTACTAAGAACCGCGACCCAACCATTGATCTCAGTATATTACAAATTAGTTATAATTTTGGGATCTCACAAGAACGCATTCCTCAGCTACCCCTCTACGGAAACCCGAAAGATATGATTTAATTGCACGTGTACTTCATTTTTTGCGACAATGTAGGCCAATTCATGTAATCGGAAAATCAGTCACTTCTCGCTCACGCGATAAAGTTCAGAACAGCGTGCCTGACGTCACAGCCGCCATCAGGTTTTAATAATGCCATGACATTTGTGACGGCACCTGCACGCTGACGGCTCACCCAAAGAAACTCCCCCACACCGTCATCCTATTGTTACTGCTAGGTTTCGTGTGTAGTGTTTGGGGGATGGCATGTGCCCCCCCTTGCTTTCCAAAGTGCTTATTTGTGAGAGAAGGAAGGTTTGTTCTTGTGTTACTCGTTTTACGGTTACATAAGCTACTGCCTTGTTGATTATTTCGGCCATATCGGAAATTTTGCATGTTTGCTTGTCGCTAAGCCTAACATAGCTGTACTTCTAACGACATATTATGAAGGAAAGCCTTGGACACATTTCGCCATTCTCTGTGAATGAATGATTCATGCACAAACTCTACGCCTCTAGATTAGCGAAGTATCGATTTTTAATTAAAAGAAATTTTGTTCCTAATGACAGTCTAATGTTTCCTAGAGGCATATCAACTTCCATGTTTCTGCTCGCATGTATAGGACCAGTGGCCGACGGGGTAGTCTAAATTGCCGTTGTCCGATTGTCGCTGCAGTAAAGGGTTTGTGTTGCTGTTTTGTATGTTTATGGGAGCCGGGGCAGCTCAGTTGGTGTAGTGACAAGGGTACGGACTGGACTGCCGAGGAACTGTGTTTCGACTCCTAGCAGGAGAAAGAGAGTTTTCCTCCTCTGCAGAATGTCCAGACCGGATGTGGGGCCTACCCAGCCTCTTATTCACGGGGTTCCGAGGCTAGGGTGGTCTGGGCGTGAAGGTGACCACTGAGCTCAATCGAGCTCCGAGGTTAAGAATGAGTGAAGCTATATCTTTGCCCCTCCATACGTCTTCATGGCGTGCACAGAGGAAGTTCTATCGTCATTTATTTATTTATTACTGTACTATAATTATTTAGTTGTGGTTTATTTAACGATGGTGTCAGAATCTCAGAATATATACTGTCGAATTGTAGGATTATGTAGTGAATAAGAACTGGAAGGGGTGTGGAAAGAAGCGATTGCGGCCTAATTTGAGAAACTACCCAGGAATTTATGTGGTGTGGCAGGGGAAGGCCACGATAAAACTCTGGATGGTCAGTGTTAACGACCGAGATACTGGCTGGGATCCTCCCGAATGCAAGTTATAAATACTAGAACTTGGGTCAACTTGCTGGGTGTAAACCTAATACGAAGGTGGGACCTCCTAATTTTTGGTACAAGCCAGACGGTAGTTACATGTAAATGATTGGGTCTGTTTCAGTTGGCCTAAAATATACTGCTGGTATATGTTCTGTAGCTTTATGTGGTGTTTCCTTCCAGGCATTTTGGAGACTTCAGGACACGCAGATGGTTCCTGATAAAAGCTTGGTCATGAATGAAAAGCGCAAGAAATTATTTTCATTATGGTAGGGCTCGGCAGGCGGCCTCTGACTAATATGATGGGTGGCGTGACGTCTGTTAGCTGAGGGGTTGGGGGGGGGGGATGTCACGTGAGACGCGGTTGTGGGATTTCCTCTTTTCCTTCGGATTTTCCTTTCATGCGTGTTCTGCTGTGGGCGTGTTTTTGCAATTGCAAAGACGATACTATATTAACGTTTTAGCGTGTTGTGACATTGTTTATGGTGCAGAGAAGTTTGCTTGCCATCAAGCAGGGTCTCGTGACTGAATGGGTTCACGAGAATGCGCCAAGTGGCAGACCTGTGCCCCAAGAAAAGCGAGCTGTGCTTTGCAATATAATAAAGTATCTCGGATTGAGGGTAACTTAGGTTGAGCGGGGGGGGGGGGGGGGGGAGAAGCTTTTCTGCGTGATTCTATGTTAGATGTGAAAGGAAAATAGAAGGCCACAGAGGTATGGCTTGTCAGTGCTTGTTTGAGGGAATCGGTTATTTGAGATCGTTGGAAATCCACGAAGAAGCGGTGGACAGAATTCCAGATGTTAAGAACCTTCATGCGACATGTGATGAGGACAGAAGATTACCATAACTAACGGCCCACATTTGTCAGTGAATTAAGTGATAATGACGTAGGTCAGGAGTCACGACCCGCGGCCCCCAAACAAATTTTAAATTTTGAGTGTAAAAAGTTTAATTAAAATAAATAAATGTTAAATAAAATTCATTCTGAAATATTTTAACATTTGTACTAAAATTTTAAAAATATATATTTTTTTATTTGTGTGTATGAAATCTCGGTTAATGTCGCAGTAAATACTGCAAGATTGTAGTAGGAAATGTTTTTAGGGTGGGGGAAATAAGTAAATAATAATAAAAATAAATCATAAATAAATAAAATGCCAAACCTATCCTATGTATATTTATATAGGGATATATTCGTGGGCATGTCCTACAATAATATGCAAACTTTACGTTGTAAAACGTGAATGCGGCCCGCGAATCATTCTGCCGTTAATAGGTGGCCCTTGAGCAACTAAAGGTTGAAGACCCCTGGCATAGATGTAGGGCAGCCAGCATGCTCATCTTTAGTGCTTACCTTGGCAACCTTGGTGTCATGAAGGTGTATCGCATGGCAAAGTCTAGCTTATGCCTTGGATACAGGAAGTCAGCATTCGTTTGAAGAAGTTGATGTTCTTGAAATCTGAAGTTCTGCAGATCGTTTCTGCATGGCTTTTCTGGGAGGTCGAAGAACTGATTCCTCCCAACCTTTGTGCATATCCGCATGTTTGTGGTCTTCACTTGTTTCACATCTAACACAGAACCTGTTGGAAAATTTTTTTGAGTTTGTAAATTAAATTATTCTCAGTCGGAACTGATTTATTAACCCTTTAAAGACGAAGCGTATCTGTTTTATATAAGGACTCAGTGCGTACCGCGCTGTAAACACTCTCCACTTCGGTTATAAAAACCAATCTCTTAATGTTTTATAAGGCAAAAGTTGCTGTTTGTTCTGAGATCCGTACAAAACACATAAACGCAATGTGGGCACCACGTAGAATTTTTTAATGTTAAACCTGGTGGTACGTAAAGTTACCGCTAGGCTTTAAAAGGTTAAAACGGAAGGCGACGCACACACTTACTGCGTCATAAGCCTGGCCACTTCCTCCTTTCACGTGAACCCACACGCTCAAAACGAGACCTTCCTGGATGGTGACTGGACTTGCATCCATCGTGAACAGTGGCGGAATACGCGAAAACGTAACACAGAGTCGTCATTACCGTTGTAAAACACGCCCACGTTAGCACGATCGTGAAAAGAAAACCCCCCCACAAAACTGGGAATCCCAGCCACGGCATGCCACATGACACTCTTTTTTATCCCTGCGCCTGCCCCTTATATTAACCGTCTTAAGACTTAGAGTATCCTGAATTATAGTTAAAGATTCAGTTCGTACCGCGCAGTAAACAGATTTTGTCTTGGTTATGAAAGGGCAAATCTTAATGCTGTGTAGTGAAATAATCGTTGTTGGTTCAGATCCATACAAAACATACTTTGCTGGCGGAAGGTAGAATTTGTTTTAAATGTTAAATCTGGTGATGTATATGTAATAACCACTAGGCTTTAAAGGGTTAATTAGAGACCGTATGCGTACCTTTATCCAAACGGATATCGTCTCTTTTGTTTTCCCTTTGTGAAGAAATTTTGTTATAAACCACCCGATCGCGACTTATGGCCATTCCTGCTGTTTATTTACGTTAATATGTTGAAACTAGACATACAATCAATATGTCAAGAGATTGATGCATCTGTTGTTATTATTGCTCGAGAAAATACTTTGAAGGAAACACAACGGACAGACTCAAAGAGCTGTTAAAATTATAGCGCAAAATTACGTTAAAACCCTTTTATTGCGCTGTAAAAACACCGTAAATTAGAAGAGAAATATTAAGGACGAGTTTTATTGAAAGAAGCCCACGTAACGTCGCTTGTGTACAAACAGTGCTTGTTGTCTTCGTGTTCAGTTTCTTTGCTACTGCATAATGCAAGGTCGCCGCGGGCAGATGGCTTGCGAAGTTTAGAGGAAACTAGACGTATCAATATTAAATGCCTGAGGCTCCGTAGGTTAATGTCAAGGTATACACTGTCACAGTGTTGGATAGACTGTGTGTCTTGCAGACACAAGGTATACACTGTCACAGTGTTGGATAGACTGTGTGTCTTGCAGACACAAGATACTGTATTCATCCTGCTGCTTTTCCATAAAAAGGATAAAAGTCTGCTTCTGACATTACCATGCTGTGCGCGCGCGCGTGTGTGTGTGTTCTTTTAGTGTCTCCATTTAAACTTTTTAACCAATCGAGTGTTTTTCACAAACTTGTTACGAACAGTATACCATTGGAGAACACCCCGACGTCGTACTTTTAATTTCCTACAGTCTGTAATACCAACATGGCAGACGCGCGATTTTGCATGATGATGATGATGATGATGATGATGATGATGATGATGATGATGATGATAATAATAACAACGGCTATGCGAATATTTTCCTTGAAGTTTTGTTTGATGGATGTAAGTAGTGAGTCCTTACAAACCTAGTACGTCGACGTGTAATTAAGTAATACGTTGTTTGGGATTATAAATCCATGTGATAGGAAAGTAGGCCTTATGAATTCTGTTTATTTCGTTCTTGTTTTCTTTCTTTCTTGTTTAGTCTTGACCTCTGTCTATTTACTCGTTGTAGGTGTAGAGGTTATTGTTGTTTTTGATCACACTCAATGACATACACACACTCAGTAGGACTCCTCTGGACGAGGGATCGGCCCGTCGCAGGGACCTCTACCTGACAACACACAACACTCACAAGAAACAGACATCCGTACCCACGGGGGATTCGAACCCGCGATCCTGGCAAGCGAGCGGCCTCGGATCTACGCCTTAGACCGCGCGGCCACCGAGATCGGCCGCGTTCTTATTTTGAGTGTGTGATCTCGTGACGGGGGATAAAAGAGACAGAAGTGAGCACTGCACGTTGTCAGGCCGTGTTAAAGTTGTTCATGTCGCAAACAGGAATAACAAATTGTCAGGGGGCGTTCGATGTGTGAGCGGTTCAAGTATTTAGATGACCTGCAGATTGCTTTCTTTGTTTGAGTGTTTCTTCCATTCTTCCGAAGTCTGTACTACATTGTTTCCATGGTTTAGAAGGATAATAGTCGGTTGTGTGTGACGTCACAAGCCCGGGTTCCAGCCAGTTACAGCCGGGTTTCCATGGTTAGCAGGTTCCTGTGGTTACGATAGATTTTCGTTTATGTGTGACGTCACAAAGCAGTTTACAGGTTGCAGCAGAGATTGTTAAAGACTTTGTCAGTCATTATAAAATAAGAAGTGGCCGATGAGGACGCCGTAAGTGACCGTTGTCACCTCATAATATGACGGAGTCATTTCTAATACCTTTTGAGTTTGGAACATTGTTTCGTTGACCATACAAAGCGATTCTACTGCAGCCATATAACAACTCCCCCTATCTTGGGCTCGACGGTCCGAGGTTCGAATTCCGGCAGGGTCAACAGATTTTTTTCTTCTCTGAAACGTCCAAATCGATTCTGGAGCCCACCCAATCTCCTATTGAATTGGTACCGCGGGTTCTTTGCCGGGAGTAAACCGGTCGGGACGTGCAGATGGCCACTCATCCCATCTAGTGCCGAAGTTAAGAATGAGTGGAGTTATGCGTCTTCTCTCCCTATACGCCTTCATAGCGTGGACAGGGACAACTTGACCTGTTTTTACCTTTGCCTTTTTTATTGTTTCTTCCTAGCTGGATATGAATGTGCGTTTGATGATGTAGGTATATACATATAAGCACGTGAAATTTTATTTTATGTGTGTAATTCCTCTAATATACACATCTTTTTGGATTCTGCTTACCGCGCTGTATAAGATGCGCATTGTTTTAAGATGTTCAGACACAGGGATAGTGGGTTGGAATACCGGTAGTTCGGGGCATGGATATTTGTCCGCATTCTTTTTACAGGGCTCTGATGTGGTAGACGGCGAGACGGTTTGGTCCCTCATCCAAGAAACCCTATCACCTTTCTTCTTTATAAGAATTTAGAATAGGGTACCACCACAGTAGATGACACTCCGTTTCGTATGTGACCTTTTGATTGTTGGTAGAAATTTTGGATGTTTTACAACTAAATGATCGTTTTCTAGCAAAAACAACATGTGAACGTTTGATTATAATTAGGCATAGGATTATATGCATATTGTATATTGCAAAATGCATATAAACCGAAGCCTAGTGGTAAAAGTAAGACAGTTTACTTCGTTTTGCGTTCCTAACTGAAACGTGGAATTGCATGCATGCCGCCGATTAACGTAGCTAAGGAACTTTATGCAAAATACATATAATTCCAAGTCGATAGCTCAGACAGTAACGCGGGATGGCCACAGGCTGAACGCTCGGAGTTCGGTTGCCAGGGACAGCAGGCAGTGTTGAGTTTGCCAGCATGTTCAGACCAAAATCTGGGACCCGTACAGGCTCCTTTGCAATGGATTTCAGGGGTTGTCGCGTAGGAGATACAGCGACTGGAGCAACAGTCTGACGTTAATAATGCCGAGGTTAAGAATGCGTGCGGGTTTACGTCTGAGCCCCATTACGTGCTACCACGATGTGATACTGATGCAGACGGAGAAATTTGCCTTTTGTAATGTTATTAATTAGCGAACGGTTTTATTTTTTTGTCCACAAGGAGACTGTTCGGTGCCTCCAAATCCTTTGCGAGCAGTGAAACCAAAAGGAAAACGCCATTTCAATATTTCGAGTACTTAGTTCTTATTGCTTGAGTGAATTTGCGCTTTGAACCTGCAGAGACCCAGCGATGGTCCGATCCGCTGCCTCGCAGCGCGTCTTCCCTTTGACGGTTATTACCCTGCCCGGTCTTATTTTCTTCCTTAACCTTTTAAAGCCTAGCGGTAACTTTACATATCGCCAGGTTTAACATTAAAAAATTCTACGTGGTGCCCACATTGCGTTTATGTGTTTTGTACGGGTCTCAGAACAAACAGCAACTTTTGCCTTATAAAACATTAAGAGATTGGTTTTATGACCGAATTGGAGAGTGTTTACAGCGCGGTCCGCGCTGAGTCATTATATAAAACAGATACATTCCGTCTTTAAAGGGTTACACAAGAAAGTACAGTAAACGCCATCTTTCCCATTGGGCTGTTTAGAGGAAAAACCCCAGAAAATTTAGACAATATGATAACAACATTAATAAAGTGTCAGAGAGGCTGACATAAGGGGTGAAAGTAACACATATAACCGACCTTATGGATTGTATGAACACAAATCAATACAGCCTTTTAACACAAACATTTCACTTTATACATTACATCTTCACTCAGAATTATCAGTTTCCAAGGCATCGCTTATAAGACGACCCTTACTTTCTGTATAGCTATTGTCAAAAAAAATTTCGCCTTATGTTCGGGCTTGGACGGTACATGCGGTAGTGAAAGAAAGCGCGCAGTGTGAAGTACGTGTATTGTACAGTGAGCCGTTAGGACACGTGCGTC
This sequence comes from Coptotermes formosanus, assembly GCA_013340265.1. Taxonomy (NCBI): domain Eukaryota; kingdom Metazoa; phylum Arthropoda; class Insecta; order Blattodea; family Rhinotermitidae; genus Coptotermes; species Coptotermes formosanus. Next base: position 196,804 of record BLKM01001059.1, read on the forward strand.
GTTTATAAACTCTGTGGCCATGGTCGGCAAATTTTACTTAGAAGAAGTCTGCACTTAAAGATTGAGGGGTTTCAAATAAATCATTTCGGGTATTTATTTATTTATTTATTTATTTACGCGTTCAGTTCACAGCCTAATGGTCAATTACAGACACAGCACAAGTACATCCAGACAGCAAAATCAAAGCAAGTGCATACCAGGAGCAAGACAGACAGACAGACAGACAGACAGACAGACAGACAGACAGACAGACGGACGGACGGACGGGCAGACAGACAGACAGACAGACAAAAAAGCATTACACTTAATTAAGTAAGCATAAAAATTTGATAATGGTATTAATGACACGTAACCTGACCAGAGCCGATCCCAGTGGCCGCACGGTCTGAGGCGTGGGTCTGGCTGCTTGATTGCTGGGATTGCGGCTTCGAATCCCGCCGGCGGCATGGATGGCTGTCTCTTGTGAGTGTTGTGTGTTGTCAGGTAGAAGTCTCTGCGTCGGGCTGATCACTCGTCCAGAGGAGTCCTACCCATTGTGATGTGTCTGTGTGTGATCGTGAAGCCTCGATAATTAGGAGTCTCTGGCCCGCTAGGGGCTGTTGCGCCACTGGGGGGGGGGGGGGTAAAAAATTGACCCGAATTCGGCGTTACGTAATCACCTACGCATGAGTCAGGACGCTACTCCAAGAGCTAAATTGAATTTCATTGTTGAAGTATGTATTTGCGTGACCTAAATTCGACATTACAACACATTTGTATGCCTGGGAGTGAGTGTAATAAAAAGTGTTTTATGATGCGGCATATCCATAAAGCCCAACATTTGTTCCAAATTTTTAGACTTTCATGGCCGTGTTACATGAATGTACATCAGTCTACGAAACAAAAGTCTGTTGAAAATTAGTCTTTTCGGGGAGTAAGAGCGGTATAACGATTATTTCCATAAAATCCATGGCGTTTGGTCAGTGAACCGAGGTTGACGTCACGAGAGTCGCAAATCGTATGGCCGTAATTGAGTGCCAGTCTGCAGTCAGTGAGCAGGGAATAGTCGCATAGGACGCCGCTGTCTTATAAGTAGCAGCTGTAATCACGTGACAAGTAGGATGCCTGTAAAACGAGGCGAGACTCGCACTGAAGTTCGTTACTCAAAGTAACAGGCACTTTGTGAAAGTAATCCACCTGTACTGAAATTGTCGTGTAAACCTGCAATAATATGTATATAAATATAATTATTTTCCTTCTTTAACTGTGTATGAATGCCTTTCTACACGATAGGAAGGAGAAGACAAATCAGTGTTTTCGCAGGGTATAGTTTTCGTCAACAGTGAGACGGACACATTTGTAGGTGTGAACCGGCGATGTAACTGGCGGCTAACAAGTGTCGTTTGGTAAATGTGGCCAATCTAATACAGTACTGTACGTGTCATGAAGGCCTGTCAGTATTTCATGTAACAGTCTTGAATATCGAAGCAAGTTTGTTGTGCGGCATGTGAAAAGGTTTTCTTTCCATGTAGCTGTTGTAAACTGCAGCGTAGTCTGTGAAATATAGCCGGCGCCCATGAATATATAGTGGCAATTGAATAAGAGTGGGGCTTTTGTCGCCCTCATGTGTCTATGAGAAACTTCACTCCTTTCGTGGTGTTCCTTTATTTTCTTCGTCCTCCCAAATTATTGACGTCATTTGCGGCGAAAATTGTTTACGCTAACCTTGGGGGGGGGGGGGGGGGGGGGGGGGGGGGGGGGGGGGCGGGGAGTGGGGGGGGGGGTGGGGGACGCTTAATTTTTTTTCTTGTTATTGCATTTTAATATACAGTCTAACCCGGTTATAAAGACATAGGTTTAAACAACACCTCGCGTATAACGACACATGTTCTGTGGTACCAATTAATTCCTCACTGTTGACCATAACATTATACTCCTCGCTTAGAACGACACTTGTTTATAACGACACGAACTATTCAGTCCCTTTCATGACGTTATAACCGAGTTCGACTGTATTTAGATATTGCACAGCCGATCCCAGTGGCCGCGCCGTCTAAAGCATGGGTCTGCGGCCGTTTGCTTGGTGGGATTGCGGGTTCGAATCCCGCTGGCAGCATGGATGTCTGTCTCTTGTGAGTGCTGTGTATTGTCAGGTAGAGAGGTCTTTGAGTTGGGCTGATCACTCGTCCGGAGGAGTTCTACCGAGTGTGGTATGTCTGAGTGTGATCGTGAGGCCTGGATAATGAGGAGGCCCTGGTCCACGGGCGGCTGTTACACCACTGAAAAAATAAAAGATATTGTGGATGGCGGTTTGTTTTTAAAGTTTGTAGACATTTTTGTGGCAGGTAATGAGACTGCCTGCCCTTATATGACAGGTTTTCTAAATCCGGTTCAGACACGTGGTATGACTCTTTATACCAGCGACCAGTTTGTTGTAAGACATGTTCTGTCATACCGTAGCGTAGAAAAGTGCGGACATCCATGACCTTAATGGGATTCGATCCCGGGATTGCAGTGTATAGCCAAGGTCGCCCGTCCATTAGACAGCACTTCCAGACGACCTGCTGTGCTTTGTTTACGTGGCATTAATTGTGCATCAGGTTGAAAATTCTCTTTGTGCTTCTCTGACTGCAATAGCAATTTTTTTTTCTTTCCACGGGACGCTACTGTTTCTTTGGTAGCGTCATGCTGCATGTTGGCTACAAAATGAGTTTTAATGAGTTTATTTAATGACTCTGTATCAGGTTCAGAGATTACGTAGTGTTGAGTGAAAAATGAATCAGGAAATTGGGCCGGGATAGCGCAGACGGTATAGCGACGCGCTACGGGCTGGCCTGTCTGGGGACTGAATCCAGGTGGGGGCGAGGTTTTCCGCACCCGTCCAGACCGGCGCTGGGCCCACCAAGCTTTCTACACAGTGGGCACCGGGTCTCTTTCCCGCGGGTAAAGAGGCCGAGGCGTGGCGTTGATCACCCCAATCAAGCGCTGAGGTTAAAGAAAGAGTAGAGGTATACATTAGGCCCCCCCCTCCGGGTCTTCATGGCCTGTTCTAGGGTGAAATTCTTTGTACCCTTTTGAGTGAAAAATAGCACGGTGATTATGAATGTTAAGTTGGGAGACTTGTGGAACGAAGTGGTCTGACCAGTTCTAATGCAATGCCCAGCTTTTGTCCGGCGGGACTAATGAAATTAACTAACTAACTAACTAACTAACTAACTAACTAACTAACTAACTAACTAACTAACTAACTAACTAACTAACTCCATGGAGCAGAGGTCTTCTTGAGAAGCTAACAGTTTCTCAGCTAGCCAAGAAATTCCCCGTATTTTATGGAACCCGGAGGTTCATTACCGCATTCACAAGAGTCCGCCACCTGTCCCTATCCTGAGCCAGCTCAGTCCAGTCCATGCCCACCCATCTCACTTCTTGAAGATCCATTATAATATTATACTCCCGTCTACGCTTGGGTCTCCCAAGTGGACGCCTTCCCTCAGGTCTCCCCACAAAAGTCCTGTATGCACCTCTCTTTTCCCCCATACATGCTACATTCCCCGCCCATCTCATTCTTCTGGATTTGATTACCCGAATAATGTTTGGTGATGCGTACAGGTCATGAAGTTTCTTGTTATGTAGTCTTCTCCACTCCCCTGTCGCCTCGTCCCTCTTAGGCCCAAATATCCTCCTCAGCACCCTATTCTCGAACACCCTCAGTCTTTGTTCCTCCCACAGTGTGCGAGACCAAATTTCACACCCATACAAAACAACAGATAATATTATAATTTGTATACCCTAATCTTTGTGTTTTTGGATAGCAGCCTGGAAGACAAAAGATGGGACTAATGAAATTACAAAAACGGAATTAGAATGGCGTGTTATCTGGTTGACATTTTAACAGGCACGTGCGTGATGCAAGATAAGTTGTCTACTATTGGGACAGAGGGCTCAGACGATTTATAGAAAGGATGTTTACGTTTTTTTGTATGTGGCATTAATCTTTCTTCCGATATAAAGTGACGTTTAGAAAATAATACACATCTGTCACATTGTTTTGCTTATTTTGTAGTACGATAAATATAAATTGATGAAGTTAGTCTCATGTACGTATCATGTTTGTTGTGTGCATAAAGCACACTGATGCACACAGGCTTAATCATTTGTTAGGCTTGCAAAATGGACAGTTGTGTTTATAGGGCACAGACTGAATATACAGCATAGGCCCAGTGATCGATTAGTCATCACTACCTTCTGTAAGTAAAACATGAACGGGCGTACTGGTCACAAGGTAGAGTTGTCTCTGTACGTGCCACGAAGGTGTGTGTGTGTAGGAGAAGAGGTATAGCTTCCTCCGGTTAAAATCCAGGTTCTGAATACAGCGGTAGGCCCACTATAAATTAAAACCTCTTCCTTCATGGGTAGCAATGAAAGGTAAATTTCACCCTATAACCTGCCATGAAGGCACAGACCGGGTGTAGAGATACAGTTGTACTTTTTTAACGTCAGCGCTGGAGTGGGATGTGTGGTTAACGCCACACCCTGGCCGCTTTCCCCCGGAATGGCCCGGTAGCCATTGTATAGGAGGCTGGGTGGGCCCCAGTGTCGGTCTGGACGGGTGTAAAAAATATCTCCCCCGTCGGAATTTGATACCCGGACCGTCCAGCCCGTAGCGAGTCACTATACCGACTGAGCTGTCCGGGCCCATCATGGGTAGTGGTTAGAATTTAAAACCCAGCTTCATCAAAGGGTTAGCAAAAGGTGACATTTTCAGGTGATTCTTGAGATGCAGGACGTAGAATATCAGGTGATTAATACTTTAGTATTCTTTGAATGTGGCATATTATTAGTTACTTGTTTTCTTCTGAGTGTTGTGTGTCGTCAGGCAGACGTCTCTGCGACGGGCCGACCGCTCCTACTTAGGAGACCTGCCGCATGTGTTGTGTTTCGGAGTGTGATCGGGGAATCTCATAGAGGAGGCCTAGGCCCACTAGGGCTGTTGAACCACGAGAAAAAAATTAACAGATTTTTTTAGTCGCTTTTTCACATTTTGGACTTGGGGCGTGAACGTAATTCAAATTTGGTCTATTCTGTAATTTTCAAGGACGGTACATAATTTCGAGTGGATTAAATTTTCGTTTAAATGACTACTTCGTGAGTTGCAAGAGAAATTGAAGTATTATACTGGTGACCTCTGAACTTTTTCGTTCCTTTATTTTATTGCTGTTGCTTATGATGTGTGTTGAGGTAACGTTAACCTTTTAAAGCCTAGCGAGTACTTTACGTAGCACCAGGTTTGACATTAAAAAATTCTACGTGGTGCCCACATTGCGTTTATGTGTTTTGTACGGATCTCAGAACAAACAGCAACTTTTGCCTTATAAAACATTAAGAGTCCGGTTTTTATAACCGAAGTTGAGAGTGTTTACAGCGCGAAACGCACTGAGTCCTTATATAAAACAGATAGGCTTCGTCTTTAAAGGGTTAATTCTGATTCCACTGTTCTGTGTTTTAAGTTACGCCTCGATGTAACTAAGCTATCACACTACAGCTTCGTCATTCCCATTACGGCCCCAATTATGAGACCTGCACAAGCAGTTATAAGGTTATTAACGACAAATTGGAATCTGGAGTATATCTGCAGCAGACAAACTTGTGCCGATGCTTCTGATGTCATTTGACCTCGACAGTAATTACAGTCTGATTTGTTCAGAGTTGTTAATGGTTGCTAATATCAGATCGAGAGTTCGGAAGCAGTAAACAAGTATTAAGTCTAAACGGTTGTGTTGAAAGTGAAATTCCAGACATAATTGTGAGAAGAGAAAACGGACTGCATTCAAAGTTGTTTGTAAGTACAGCCATCTGGACTGGAGATAAAGAGGTGCTTTGATTCTAATCACACACTTCATTGCTACGTTACACACGCCAATGTAACACTGCGATTTGACTGGAGATCCCCTGTTACGGTATCTTCTTCTGCAGTTTAAGGGTCGGTTCACATTATAAGGCACGACGCGACAACGACACGACACGACAAAAACCAGCGTGCATTCATATCTACCGTCAGTTAACAGACAGGCAAAATATTCTCTTCTCTCAATCCCAATGTCTGTGTCGTTAGCTGTCGCTGACGGACAATGTGAACTCGAGCATGTGAAGACCATGAAATAATATTTTGTCGTGTCGTATCGTGTCGTACCGTGCCGTGCCGTATAATGTGAATCCACCCTAATCAGTGCATTCTTCAGAATGATAGCCCATACGGATCTGTCTTCTGCTTTCTTCCTCCATCTGTTGACACCCATCGATTTCAGATCATTCTCAATTCAGTCCAACCACCTTAATTTCCCCTGTTACCGTATAGTGCTTGCAAAGTAGTTTTATGCTTCTGTTGGCTCTGTGTATAAGTACAAAATGTAAGTGTATAAATTTTATATATAGGTATATAAATGTTTGTATGCATACATATTGCTTTTAACTGGTGTCTATTATGTTGAACTTGATACAAGGAACGTTTATAGGTATCTAATTTGGTGCACAGATAATACGGATTTAATATGAGTTATCGTCGAGGCATTCGCCCCTCTGAGATGCTACGCAGCGTCGGTTTGTGGTTAGTTCCCACGTTTCGGGACGGCTTATCGGTCCCATCTTCAAGGGTAAAGCAGTCCAAGGACTAACTACCAATCAACGATGCGTAAGAGGCCAGAAGTTTGAAGTCATTATTTACACCACGGTGGAAGCCCGAAGTGATTCTCCGTTATTATCGGATTTAATATTAGGTCTAATGTTCGTGTGGTTTATTGTGTTTTAGAATTATACATAGGGCGTAAGGGAATGACCATAGCTTACTACACAAGTATCGATAGTCTTATATGAACACCTGCCGTTAATACCTGCTCAGATAATGGAAATGCGATCTACGACTCAAAAAAAGAGACAACAGCAACAGTAGCAGTGAATTAGCTTGTTGCTTTGTAATGGACAGTACTAACGTGTCGGCCATTTTGTAGTGGCCTTAGTTGAGGTGAATGTGTATGCTACTGTTCGGAACTCATCTTTGCGTCTGTGTAAGGAATGCAAACCAAACTTTGATTCCCTTACATTTCCCTTGATCTTCCGCAGCATCTGCGGTAGCAGTGCTGTCTTGGGCAGTAATAGAGCTTTAACCCTTTAAAGACGAAGCGTATCTGTTTTATATGAGGACTCAGTGCGTACCGCGCTGTAAACACTCTCCACTTCGGTTATAAAAACCAGTCTCTTAATGTTTTATAAGGCAAACGTTGCTGTTTCTTCTGAGATCCGTACAAAACACATAAACACAATATGGGCACCACGTACAATTGTTTTGTGTTAAACCTGGTCGTATGTAAAGTTACCGCTAGGCTTTAAAAGGTTAAAATGGACGAAGCCCTTCACTGAGGCAAGTTAGAGGAAAAGGAAGATATGAATATCACGGTATCGCAAAATGTTTTGTTTGATGGCTCGTTATGGCTTGACTTTCTGCTTATCTGCGAAACGGGGGTGCTGACCAGTACAGTTGTTCCCTGTTATTTGGTATGCCTTTAGACCATGGGTCTCCAACCCGCGGCGCGCGGGCTGAATGCGGCCAGCCAGGTTGTGTAATGCGGCCCGCGGCCACATGTGTAAATTATACATACACTATAAAAATTATACAATAATGCAGTTGTCTTTAGCTAGAATAAATCCACACAACGCATCCACTTGGGAGTACAGAGTGACCTTGACAGACAGCAACGAGAGAGAGAGAGAGAGAGAGGTGCTTTTGTGTTTAAGGTTTTTATCAAGATAATATTTCCTCTTATTAAGGCAGTTAGCGTAATATGATAATGTTGCGTTTTTGTAAAAGAATCCCATAACGTGTATAATTTTCCAATTTAGGCATATACTGTGATATTTACACGTTCGGCCCGCGAGTCAGTTCACGATAACAGTTGTAGCCCTTTGCGAAAAAAGGTTAAAGACCCATAGACTATAGTTTATGCGTACATAATGATTAAAGTTGTTACTGTGTTGTTGGTACATAGTATTCTTTAAAGTTAGGTGGCGGTCGACTGTAGACTACTGTGGAATTAAGATTACTTTTATTGATTCTATCATCTGCGATGTAACTTCCTTTCAACTGGCTGCCATGCCTTTACAATCTCCTCTATGCTATTCAGCAAACAGGCAAAAGATAAATCAATTTCATTCATTCAAGTGAAATCTTTGTATCTCTCCACACCCACCTCTCCCTTTCAACCCCCTTTTAACTTCATGTTTTTCAAGGAGACGCCACATCGCAGCACGTCATGGTGTGGCAATTGAAGACAAGAATAACTGGCACCAGTGTTGGTTTCGGCTGCTGTGGTGTGATTACGTGACCTCACGGCATGTAGCGTTGGGGGGGGGGGGGGGGGTGCTGCTGACGGGCCGGATCTGTGTTCAGTGTCAGTAACAGTAACATGTGTATTGGGTACCGAGTCCCTGAATTGCTCTTTGGGTCCCCATGCAGTTACTGAGTCCCTGAATTGCTCTTTGGGTCCCCATGCAGTTACTGAGTCCCTGAATTGCTCGCTGGGTCCCCATGCAGTTACTGAGTCCCTGAATTGCTCTTTGGGTCCCCATGCAGTTACTGAGTCGCTGAATTGCTCTTTGGGTCCCCATGCAGTTACTGAGTCCCTGAATTGCTCTTTGGGTCCCCATGCAGTTACTGAGTCCCTGAATTGCTCTTTGGCTCCCTTTGCAGTTATGAGTCCCTGAATTGTTTCTGGATCCCTGTGAAATTACTGAGTCCCTAAACCGCTGTGTGGTTCTGTGTGCGGTTAGTGAGTCTCTAAATTGCTATTTGCCTTCCTGTACGATTGCTGTTGACACGGGTCTGTACACATGTTAGTGTCTCAACCAATACGCTGGAGAGAAAAATGGAAGACGACAAAAATGTTTACTTTCTTGGTTCTGCTCCAGAAATGATAGGGAAATTTTGCAGCCAAAGTTTATTAAAAATGTGCGCCGTGTAATGCAGTACGTGTAACGGAACCCAGCGGCGCGTTCGCAAGGTGCTTGTCGGCCTGTCTCTTCGCTTACGTTAACAGACCGATACCATTTCACTCGAAGAGAGCACTTGTATGGCGATGTACTGTCGCCGGCGGTAAGAGAACATGCGCAGCTCTTCGTTTATCGTGTCTGACTTTTGTGCCTGATTTCAACTAAATTTGGACTTTCTCAACAGATTTGCGTGAAAGTCCTCAGTTTCAAATTTCACACAAATTCGTCCGGTGGGAGCCGCGCTAATATATGCGGAGAGACGGACGGACATGACGAAACTAATAGGCTCTTTTCGCGGCTAATGCGAACGCGCCTAAAAAGACAAGCAGTCTGATCCTCAACAGTAGACACGGTGTGCTTCCGATATGTGCTTTGGAGGAGCTTGTAGTCAATTAGTTAGGAGAAAGGAGCTATATACACCCTAAATGATATAAATAAAAATAGAATAAGCGACTGTATTATTACCTCGCGATAAGAGGAACGGCCGATCCCAGTGGCAGCGCGGTCTAAGCCGTGGCTATGCGGTCGCTCGCTTGCTGGGATTGGGGGTTGGAATTCCGCCAGGGACATGGATGTCTGTTGTGGGTGTTGTGTGTTGTTAGGTAGAGGTCTCTGCTTCGGGCTGATCACTCGTCCAGAGGAGTCTTACTGAGTGTGTGTGTGTGTGTGCGTGCGTGCGTGCGCGCGCACTCATAGCATTGAGTGTGATTAGGTGCAACAAAAACCCAGTGCACCTACAATGAGTAGGTAGAAGTCAGACTAAGAAGGAAGGAAGGAAGGAAGGAAGGAAGGAAGGAAGGAAGGAAAAGGAAGGAAAGAAAGAAGGACGGAAGGAAAGAAGGACGGAAGGAAGGAAGGAAGGAAATAAGGACGGAAGGAAAGAAGGAAGGAAGGAAAGAAGGAAAGGAAGGAAAGGGAGGGAGGGAGGGAGGGAGGAAGGAAGGAAGGAAGGAAGGAAGGAAGGAAGAAAAAAGAAAGAAAGAAAGAAAGAAAGAAAGAAAGAAAGAAAGAAAGAAAGAAAGAGAAACGGAACTTTAAGCGTTTTGAACAGAGAGATTTAAAAGTATGACGCTGGTCGTGTTTGTGTTTATCACATTCTCTGTCCTCGTACCTAAATAGAATTTATGTGCCCCGTGTAACCTCTTAGTGTACAGACCAAGTGTACAAAGCGTATATTGTTGGTCGTGCTAATTGGTGTGCTTATGGAGTCTTGTCATGTTTGCATCTACACACATTGCTTGTCGCTTACCTTGCATAGTGCGTCGTTGTTAGACTGTCGGACTGTGTGCAGCTGTGCTTGCGAACGATTGTAATCATTATAAGCAGGAAACCAGGAATTTTTCTCGACATTATTATTAAACAAGCCCAACCATGGAAGTCTGGATAGCGTAAGACCAGGGATCGCCAACCGTGTGGCCGCGAGCGTCGTATTTCTGTAGATTTGTACTTTGCCACTGCCAGTTTATAGCTTCGCCTGCTTAGCCCTCCCGCAGAAGAGGTCTCTAATTACGTCATTTCCCTACACATGTAACAAATACACAAGTCCGTATTAAATACCAGTGGCAGGGACTCATAACTTGGGTTTCTATCCCTGGCATCTGCGTATTTCCGACAAAAGGTAAAAGGTAAATCTTTGCCACGAAGACATATAAGGGGAGAAAAGGTTTAGCTCCACTCATTCTTGACTTCAGCACTAGATTTATGTGAGTGTTCAACGTCACAATGCGGCCACGTTCCCTTTGGAAAAGAACTCCGGCACCTATTTAATAGGAGGCTGGGTTGGCCCCAGAGCCGGTTTGAACGTTTTGGAGAGGAGAAACATTTCTTTCGTACAGAGATTCTACCCCGGATCGTCCATCACGAAGCCTGGTCCGTATATGTATTACATTATGTCCGCTCCTGTCGTATTTTTCATACTTTTATTAAAATTTATTTAGTGCGAAAATTTGTTTTATTCTTGTTCATTTTTATTTTGTATATTCTTACTAAAACCAACAGCAATCAGAAGCTGCGACAAGATGGAAAACCTGGACATGCTGTTTGTTCAAATTTTACCATATATCGCAGCACTAGGCAGTAAATGAAGTTTTTGTGATATGCAAAGAAATCGTTGTTTTGAAGTAAAATTTCTCTGACACAGTTGAATTGACAAAAAACTGTATAAACTGTGACTAGATTGATGTTGCTGTGTGTGCCTCGTGAGAAACAAAAAAAAATATTACCGTGCCACAGAAATTTGATGCTGAAAGTGCGATATTGGCCTGTGCAGAGGGGAGTAGGGCGCAAAAGTTTTGTTTGAATGTGTGAGCCAGATTAATGACAACCAAATGAAACCAGCTATTCCAGGTATAAAATCGCTGTATGTGGACATTTACATGTAAAAATGTATATGCTGTTTATTCACACATGAAAATAATCTTTTGATACACCAAGGGGGGAAAATTTTTCCAAAAATCTACGAATCGCCTCAAGATTCTGGGCGCCAGAAGGGTGATACAGAACTAGTTCCTTACTGAGAACACATAAGAGTTAGGTTCCAAGGTGCAAAAGTTAGTCGCCCCGGATTTATGCACCCTCCCTATGCACATACGTCACAAAAGCTCAACATACCAAACCGACGGTTTTATGTACAATTTAATATAATTACGGAAATAATTCTTCGCCTTTGAAATGGACGTTTTAATTAGACAGATTGATTTGACTGCGTGATTTGTCAATTTAATTTCTTTCGTTCGTTCTCTTCTAAAATGTTTTATCACAAACATTTCCAAAGATACCCACATTTTTCCAGTGTGTGTGTGTGTGTGTGTGTGTGTGTGTGTGTGTGTGTGTGTGTGTATGACTGCGGTAGGATACCTGCCGCTTACAAAATAAGGAAATCTAACGAACTGCAAATTAAACAGCGTACAATATGTCTGTATCAGTTTTTCGACCAACTACGGATTTGTCTTTGCATGAAAACTGGGGCTGATGAGGTGTACAAAGCGTGAAAGAACGCGCTGAAAATTCTGATTTGTCCGTTGGCCCACTTAATAATAGAGTACGCTTCTGCAGTATTATTTGGTGTGAAATTTGAAGAGTCGCTGTTTGAATAAACATAACTCCCCTTGTACGAATGAGTTTAAAAAATTAGCACAAGTCTTTCGTTATGTATGGTAGATTTTTTCGCTGTAATGAAACACGGTATGTTACATGTTACCAGCCCTGCCCACAGCTGCCCCCAGCTAAGTCATTATCATGTTCGCAAGAGCTACGTCCTCTGTGTGTGTGTGTGTGTGTGTGTGTGTGTGTGTGTGTGTGTGTGCAGGTAGTATGGTTTACTTATGGGACAGTTAAATTGTTCGATAAGCCTCACAGTGTAACCAAGCTTTGTTTCAGTTGATTACATCACCTTGATTGAAGTAATTTGTTAGTGAATAACAAACATAGAAAGACGGTACCAAAATATTTAAAAAACCCTTTATCGCCAGTTTTCTCCCCGGTTTTCCATGGCGCAACTGCCCCTAGTGGGCCAGGACGTCCTCAATGATCAGAGACCTCTACCTGACAACACACAACACTCTCAATAGACAGACATCCATGCCCCCGGTGGGATTCGAACCCGCAATCCCAGCAAGCGAGCGGCCGCAGACCCACGCCTTAGACCGTGCGACCACCCCCGGTATTTTAATAACATAATATTTATAAGGGTAAGAATGTCGCTTGTGTGTGTGTGTACCCGTTGCGAGCGCGCGTGTGTACGTTTTGTGTGTGTGTATGTGTGTGTACGCTATCTTTCACATTGTTCCCTTCAGTGGGTCACCATTTTCTAAATTTTCCTTGCGTGCTCGTTTCAATCTAGATACCATTAGTAATGAAGCAAATTACGGCCGTCGGACTGTTGACAGTATTAGAGTGGACTGTAAAGAATTTCATGGGTAGACCTGAGGAAAAATGACCACTAGGAAGACCTAGGAGTATATGGGAGGATAATATTAAAATGCTTCTTCAATAAATAGGATGTGGAAGTGGACTGGATTGATCTGGCTCAGGATAGGGACAAGTGTCGGGCTCTTGCGAACCCGTTATTGAACCTTTGGGCTCAATAAAATGCGGAGAATTTCTTGAGTATCTGAGGAAGTATTGGCTCCTCAAGAAAGACTGCATGCAGTTTTTTAGTTATAAAGAATTTAATAGTGTGTGAGGATATAGAGTTGAGTCACATGGCCCCGGGTAGAGTCCAGTGGTGGGATGTTGAGAGCATGGCAACGTACCTACGCATCCCATTAAAGGCAAGAAATTTGTTGACGATATATGCGGCTGTCAGCTTGTCAAGAGGAATGGTGGTCAGTGGCCTTATATCATCAATTGACATTGTAATTTTTTTTTTCCCAGGTAACTGCGAGCGACGTGTTTGTAACTCGAAAATGCCTTGATTCACAGAAATCCGTCTCGTGTATAACAACAACCGCTTAGATACCCTTGGAAGTCCCGCAGCCAATCCTGTGGCAACAGTAAGTAATTGGCATTATGTAAGCCAGACTACTGCATTCAGAATTAATACTATAATAATGGAATGGTGAAGTCGTCTAGCTCTACTCGCCTTAATTGAGTAATACAAGAAAGAAATTTTGCTCAGACAGGAGTGCTGTTATCAGGGTTGACTCGTCCATAAGCGCTGCAGGAATCCTAACGAAAACTTTTATTCAGACACGTAGTTGAATTTGTCTCAAAATTTCTGAGAGGGCTGTGATCCTGCAGCTCTTATGTATGAAGCGCCACTGGCTATTATGCGTATCAAATTATCCAGATGCTAAATTGTTTTTAAGTGCGTTAAGTCTGCCACGCATGCTGAGTTTATATAGCGTCGATGAAAACCAAAGTATTCGGAGAGAAACCTGTCCGCATTAACTGGCCTGGGATAGAATCCAGTCTTCTGCGGCGAGGGGTCGGTGACTGACTCAACCATGGCACGGCCTGGTGTTAAATTATTTCAAATACAAATATACTGCGAAGTATATTGCACCATAGCTACCACCTTGCACAGTGTTTTATTACGTATTGATTATATCGAAAAAAGTTTGAAGGACATGTTATGGATTTTAAGTACAGGCTGCCTGTACTTGTGTTACGCACCTGTCATTTTTACATTGAGCCTTTACTGAGCAGGCTGATGAAGTGGAATTTGAGCTTCACGTGTCCCTGAAGTAGGTCCTATATTTGAGCTTCACGTGTCCCTGAAGTATGTGCTATATTTGAGCTTCACGTGTCCCTGAAGTAGGTGCTATATTTGAGCTGTAGTTAAATCCAGAGGATTCCGTTCTTTTGGGATGCAGTGCTCTGTCACTGTGGGTAATCTGTTTTACGATGTTTCGAGGCAACGTATTGTCTCCATCGTCAAGTGTCGATGGATCCTAGAATTTTTACTGTAGACCCACACTTTCATCGAAATAAGTTTACAAGTGTCGGGGATGAAACCCAGAACGTGGAATAGCGTTTATTATTACATTGTTTTGAGTTTCTGCATTGTAATATTTCTGCTGTTGCGGCTTAGCCAAAATCATTTTATGCCATATAATACCTCTACCGATAGTTTGCTCATTCGGCAGTACAACTAGATATAAAGAACAATGAGTGACACATAGTTGCAAAGAGACGGGTTGCTTTTGGGTGTTTTAAAGTGGGTTTGAATAAGAGATTTTGAAAGTTTTATGTCTTCAGCTAGAAAAATTTGACGTTTTTGAACACACGAACATTGATCGAATTGTAGCATTGAAATTTTATAATAAAGGTAGTCTGGAAAACATGGGAGTGGAAAATGTGACCCACTGGTCGCAGGCCTGAACGCTGTAACACCGAGAATATTCACCAATTTCGGTGTGTTGTAAACTTTGTTAAGTTTGTAGGATTTGGGGTTCGCGCGGCTGTTAAAATTACGGTATTCTAGGACTTGACGCTGTGAAGTTTGGTAGACAGGTACCATCGTACCGAGAAACCCGTCTACCAAATTCCATCTTCAGGGTGATGGGGGCAACAGAGCTCTCCGGTGTTTGGTACCTGTCTACCAAACTACACAGCGTAACATCCCGAAAGGCCGTAACCTGACTACAGCCGGGCAGAGTTCATGTATTTGGGAACAATCGTAATAAATCAAAATTGCATTCATGGAGACGTTGACAGTAGATAGAACTCAGGTAATGCCTACTACCATTCGGTTCAGAATCGCTTGTCTTCCAGTTTGCTATCAAAAAATAGAAAGATTACCATACACAGAACTATAATAGTGCCTTTTGTTTTATGTGGGCGTGAAACTTTGTCATTCACATTGAGGGAGAGTCATTGGCTGAGGGCGTTTAAAAGTAAGGTGCTGAGGAAGATATTTGGGCCCGGGAGGGGCAAGGTAACAGGGGACGGGAGGAAATTGCATAGCGA
Source organism: Coptotermes formosanus (assembly GCA_013340265.1). Lineage (NCBI taxonomy): Eukaryota > Metazoa > Arthropoda > Insecta > Blattodea > Rhinotermitidae > Coptotermes > Coptotermes formosanus. The sequence goes on from BLKM01001059.1 coordinate 212,233, forward strand.
GGAGCTTCATGATCTGTTCTGCTCACCAAATATTATTCGGGTGATCAAATCAAGATGCATGAGATGGGCGGGGCATGTGGGACGTATGGGGACAGGAGAGGTGCATACAGGATTTTGGTGAGGAAACCTGAAGGAAAGAAACCACTTGGAAGACCTGGGTGTAGAAGGGAGGTTAATATTAAAATGGATCTTCAAGAAAGAGGCTGGGGGGGCGTAGAGTGGATTGATCTGGCTCAGGAGATGGAGGGTGGCGGACTCTTGTGAAGAAGGCAGTGAAAGTTCGGGTTTCGTAAAGTGCGGGGGTTTCTTGACTAGCCGACGGTCTCTTAGCTTTTCTAGGACTCGACTCCGTGGGGTGAAGTTAGCAGTCAGTGTACAGCTGAGAAATCTTACTTAATTTGAAAATAAAATAATCCAGGGTTTTTGCGAGAGAAATTCGAATTCGTCTTATAGGTCTTCTGTTAGTAGGTCCGGTCTGCTCTTACAAAACAAAATTTGCTTCGGATTCCGTTCGTTTGGGATACGATACTGCGTCGCTGGGTGCTCATATCCAGACGTTTCGAGAGCAAGTAGCATCCTCATTTTCAGGGGGTCGAGATGTCCAGTATACGTTTATCGTGGGCATATTTATCGCTGAAGATGAAGACATTACGTTGTTTCGAAACGTCGGAATCCTATCATACATTGACGCAACGTCACATCACAGAAGATCTTCTTCTTCAGAAACACTGCTGCGAAAACCCGAAAACCAGCAAATGTGGCTTAGTTTCTCATTCTCGTATTCCTAAGGAAAAGAAAATGTTCATTGTGAAATGAAAATGCCTCTGCGGACGTATAGGTTACGTGCAAATCCGTACGGTAATATTTTTGAGTCGGTCGCATATTTATGAGCACTTTCAATTTACCTTCAGTTGACCTTCAGTATTTACAGTATTGTCATTTTTTATTGTCTTATGTAACAAGTGTACTGGCATGGACTGTGGTTTTTAATATAATAAACGGCTTACCTCATGCAAGTCACCTTACGTGCTGCCCGCTGAATGACGAAACTTTCAGGGTGGTGTGTCGTGAAATACATAGCCATCGAGGGCTGCAGGTCGGTTTGCTTGTCTCTGGTCTATAATCAAGTAATGCATTAATTATCTGTACTTCAGTAACAATCGAAACGGGTCTAGGTCAGCTTTCGGTCAAGTTAATTCTTTTCGTTTGCTGTCGTATAGTTCCATATTTCTTTCCTGTATTAAAAATTTTAGTTTTGGGCGGAATATCAATCCAGTCTTGCACCACCCGTTCTGAAATTGGATTGTGTACAATTTATTCCTCTTCTGCCGAAGAGCTATGGGTTATGTAATTTTGTTGGGTTGTCGTTTTGATGTATCGTGTATCTTGCCGTTCTACCTTTGGCAAGGTTTGCTGTTCTCACTTTTTCTACGTTACGGCGTGGAAGATTAAAAATTAAGGATTACGTTAAGTAACTGAAACAGAATAGTTTAAAATACCTTTGTTCGTTCAGAAGTAATCATTAATTTGCTGTCCTTCAATCCACCGTCAGATTTGATACCCCTTATATGAAATCTTGAAGGGGGTTTTCACTTAGTATTCATCGTCCCCGTTGGCGTTCAGATACAGGATTCTTTCTCAAGGAAGCAATCTGTCACAGCCAACCTATCTTGATTTGACTTTTATTCTAGAGCTACCGGGTTTCGGCTTTCATGAAGCCATCTTCAGGCTCTACGTTTTTACAAGAACAGAATGGTCTCTACTCAATTTGAGGGGATGGCCTTCTCCTTTACAAATGTAAAAAATATACAATGTGAAAGAATTGTGTAAAAATATGGAACATGATAAAAAATAAAATGATATTAAGGTAGATAAAAATTGTGCAATCGTCGACCGTGAGACCCAAGGTGAATGACGTCTATGCTGTAATGGCATTAGTATTTCGCCTTAATGAGTTGTATGCATTTTCTTGTTTTCTTATTGTATTATAATTTATTTCCGATGGCTGTTTTTCTATGGATCCTCAGTTTATCAGCTTTTGTGGAAAGCTAAATTTCCATATGAATCAGCGCCTAGAACGTATAAAAATTCCCATACTATTGTGATATTTTAACCAGAATATTAATATAATGATGTAATGAAAATCAAACTTTTTGCTCAATATTTTTTACTCGGCATAAAGGTTTCAAAGGAACCTGGATAGCTGAGTCGGTATGGCGACTGGCCACGGGCTGGACGGTCTCGGGGCTCGAATGCAGGCGGCGGCAAGAGATTGTCTTTTCTCCGAAACGTCCAGACCGGCTCTGGGATCCACCCAGCCTCCTATTCAGTGGGTACCGCAGTTATTTCCCGAGGGTAAAGCGGTCGGGGCGTGAAGGTGACCGCGCACCTCCAGGTTAAGAACGAGTGGAACTATATCTCTGCTCCCCCTGTATGCCTTCATGGCGTGGACAGGGACATCTTTACTTTTTTCTTACCTTTATAAAATTGTATAAAGAACGTGAAATTTTAACTTCCTCGTGATAATAAGTCCTAGGGTTTTCCACCCGATGTCTTGGGCGTAGATAGGTTTCAGAATGGCGTCTGTTATCGAAGCTCACTGTAAATAAAGACTTGTCGTAGAGTTTTAGATGAGCGACGAGCAAACAGTAGGGAATATTCACAAGCTTTCGTAAAACGTCTCTGAAGCTGCCTCTGTCGATAAAAACACGTGTGGATGCTGGACGAAACGTGTGGCGTCACAACAAAGGAACGCCAGCCCTAAATATCAGCCTCGCCCAACTTCGTTCTTGACTTTGTTTACTAAAGGTGGGGTAGTTTACAAATTACTGTACTCTGAGTTTCAGCTCTTTGCTGTAATATTCTTACGACAGAGAGAAAAGGACGTGCAGCAAACTTCGTGAGTGGGCCATGTGTGTTTATCCACATAGATAGATCTTCCACACCTTGCTGATACTGGTATTTTTTATGTCTCGAAATACAGAAATTAATCCGAACGTTTTTCTGATACTAACATGGCCGTTAAATGACCTAGGAATCATCCAGTCATTTAATAGACGTAAAAGATAGAAATAATAAAAATGTATAAAGAAAGAATAAGAAAGAAAGTAAGTTACCACACGGTCAGATACTGTAAACGGATCCATGAGGTGTGTCAGAAGGATGAAAACATACTCCATTTATTATTGACCAGCTAAAGTTAGCAGGTGTTAAATTTACAATCAGTTTTTAATTCTTAACATATTAATAGAAAAGTAAGGACAACTCAGAGGTCTGTGTGGAGAAAAACATTGTATAGCAAGCAGTTTGAATCAATATTAAATAATTATGTTTTGATGATTCTTTAGTTGTTTCGAAACTTGTAGTCATTATTAATAATAAGCTACTGTTGTTTTGCGACTGGCAACAAGTTGTGTTAACATAAAAAATGTTGTATTAACCCTTTAAGGATGAAGCGTATCTGTTTTACGTAACGACTTAGTGCGTACCGCGCTGTAAACACTCTCCGCTTCGGTTATAAAAACCAGTCTCTTAATGTTTTATAAGGCAAAAGTTGCTGTTTGTTCTGAGATCCGTACAAAACACATAAACGCAATGTGGGCATCACGTAGAATTTTTCAATGTTAAACCTGGTGGTACGTAAAGTTACCGCTAGGTTTTAAAAGGTTAAAGACGAAGCCTATCTGTTTTATATAAGGACTCAGTGCGCACCGCGCTGTAAACACTCTCCACTTCGGTTATAAAATTAATCTCTTAATGTTTGATAAGGCAAAAGTTGCTGTTTGTTCTGAGATCCGTACAAAACACATAAACGCAATGTGGGCACCACGTAGAATTTGTGAATGTTAAACCTGGTGGTACGTAAAGTTACCGCTAGGCTTTAAAAGGTTAAAGACGAAGCGTATCTGTTTTATATAAGGACTCAGTGCGCACCGCGCTGTAAACACTCTCCACTTCGGTTATAAAATTAATCTCTTAATGTTTTATAAGGCAAAAGTTGCTGTTTGTTCTGAGATCCGTACAAAACACATAAACGCAATGTGGGCACCACGTAGAATTTGTGAATGTTAAACCTGGTGGTACGTAAAGTTACCGCTAGGCTTTAAAAGGTTAAAGACGAAGCCTATCTGTTTTATATAAGGACTCAGTGCGCACCGCGCTGTAAACACTCTCCACTTCGGTTATAAAAACCAGTCTCTTAATGTTTTATAAGGCAAAAGTTGCTGTTTGTTCTGAGATCCGTACAAAACACATAAACGCAATGTGGGCATCACGTAGAATTTTTTAATGTTAAACCTGGTGGTACGTAAAGTTACCGCTAGGCTTTAAAAGGTTAACGTATGTGAAGGTACCGTACAGTTACGCGAGGTGATTCGATGTGAATACAAAGAGCCGTTGTTGCGTGCTACCGTCCATTTAGCTCTTAGTGAGTGAAACAGCAACGGTATTGGAAACGGGCGAGGAAGGCGAGTAGGAAAAGGAATCAGGTCACTGTATCTGGTACATTTATTGAGGAGGGAAATCGGATGGTACAGGAGCGTGTAAAAAGCATCGATGAACGTCATTGGGGAAAATTGATGACTTATTACCTATGCTCAGGGGTCCACAAATTTTACAAAAATCTAGGAGCCACCTCAAAGTTCTAGACGCCAGAAGGGTGACATGAAGCAAGTTCCACACTGAGGACCCCCAAATATTAGGGGCCACCGTACAAAATTCTGTCGTTCGGGCGACGTGGTGCTCAGGGTTTTTGCATCCGTGTCTATGATGGTGCCGAAAATTCAGAGGAAATTTAAATGAGTCCCTGATGCAATGTCATCACGTACAAAACTTGAAATCGCCACATCATCTTGTTTTTGGTTTGGTGGAATTCATCCTGTTATGGTATATCGTATTAAGCCTTACACACGTGTTGCCGTCAAGCACAACAAATTTTATTAGTTTTGTCAGTATGTGCTACAGGTTTCGATCGTACTGACCATCCTCAGGCATTTAAATACACGACCTTAAAAACTCAAAATAAAATGCATATATTGTATATATTAAATTTGTGAGAAATTAAAGAAAGACATATACAGTCGAACTCGTTTATAACGTCATGAAGAGGACTGAATGCTTTGTGTCGTTATAAACGGGTGTTGTTATAACCGAGTAGTGTAACGTTATGGTTAACAGTGAGGAATTAATTTGTACTACAGAATATCTGATGCTATAGACGAGGTGTCGCATAAACCGATGTCGTTATAACGGGGTTCGACTGTATTAACCCTTTAAACACGAAGCGTATCAGTTTTATATAAGGACTCAGTGCGTACCGCGCTGTAAACACTCTCCACTTCGGTTATAAAAACCAGTCTCTTAATGTTTTATAAGGCAAAAGTTGCTGTTTGTTCTGAGATCCACACAAAACACATAAACGCAATGTGGGCACCACGTAGAATTTTTTAATGTTAAACTTGGTGGAATGTAAAGTTACCTCTAGGCTTTAAAACGTTAAAGTTTTAAAGTCATGTATCGATGAAACTAATAAAGTTTGTTCTGGTTGACGGCAGCACTCATGTAAATTTTAAAATTCTCTTGTGCTGCCTCTTCCGTGCCCCCCCCCCCCCCGCAGTTGTCATTACTCATATAGGACTGGGTGGTCTTGCTGTAGCTACATTTCTTGGACTTTCAGTCCTTGTTTGCATTTTCTCACACAGTAAATACAAAGGTAGTCCACCAGGTCTGCTATTTTTTTTCGTTAGTTGCGCCAATATGCCAGGGCCGGCCTTAGGCCGATTGGACCAACTTGATGCAGTCGGGGGCCGTGCACTCATGGGGGATTCGCGCATTAGTAATTTTTAAAAGTACGCAGTGTGATACCACACAAAGCTGTCTGACTGATTTTATAATGATTTTGTAACTTACCTTAGTGTACCGAAACGTTAGTCCCGTTTGTTGCTCTGAACAGTAACTTTTAGGGGCCCGCCAAGGGTCGCAATCGGGCCCCGCTTTTGCTAAAGCCAGCACTGCGTTATGCATACTGTATACTAAAATGTAGCTGTCATGTAAGAGGGGGGGGGGGGGGGGGGGGGGGGGGGGGGGGGG